>CAUYSK010061654.1:0-43783 GCA_963575035.1 Avahi laniger | reverse complement strand
AAATTAATGTTTTATATGTGTAAAATAAAAGGATTATAATGGAAACCAGTTGTATCAAAATAATTATTGAAATATTAAAAATTGTGATATAGTAATAAGTATACTTCTTTATTAAGGCATTAAATAAAAAATTCCATTTTCAGGTCTGATTACTATTGTAATTTCAAAGTAGTCATGAGCATAAATGATAATTCAAGACATTCATAGTGACTGTAATGTGATATGGATATATCTGTGATTTTTATTTGTGACCAAGTCTTACGTACTTTTAACATTTTATTGTTTGTTGCCGACATTCATAATAAAAGGAAATACTACAACTCAGAAGTTAATGAAAATGAAGATGTAATTTTTCTCCCATCCAAATTTTCAAATCCCTTAATTTTATCTCTGGACCTTTCGGGGAGCTGTGTAGTATAGGTTAAGAACCACTGGCCTAGAACAATGACTAGGACATTGACAGGAAAATGGAGAAAGAGAGAGAAGTGAGAGAGGGGAGGACCTTCCAGGTAGAATGACCTAAGCAAAGATCTTGGGGACAGGGCAGCAGAGGGAGTGCTTGAGGAGTAGATAGGTAAGGCTTAGAGGGTGTGTGTATGGAGTGTGCACTGTGTGGGCAGTATGAGAAAATGATGGATGCACAGGAAAAGGAGAAATCATGAAGGGGTTGGCATGCCAGAAGGAAGAATGCGCCAGTGGGGAACCATCAGTGATGTCTTTGAGCAGGAAACTGACATAATATATCGTTGTTTTAGGAAAGTAATTTGCAGCATAATGGAGTTGGGTTAAAAAGGCTGGAAGCAGGAAGCCTCTTAGTAGTTTATTGCATTGGTCAGGAAAAATATATTGAGAGCTTGAACTAATTCAGTAGAAGTGGAAAAGAGAAGAGCTCAGCAAAAGACAGTTGATAAGAGATGAAAGGACTTAGCAACTGAATAAATAGGGGAGGTGAGGGAGAGGGAGGAGAAAAGCTGATTCTAAGTGTTTAACTCATCATACAGGGATGATGAGAAAGCAAAGAATCAAAATAGAGAGCACAGCAAGAGAGTAAATTTGTGGCAGAGGAGTTATGGGTTCTTTTTCAGGTACATTAAAATTTGAGGTATTCATGGGCTATTCATGTGGAAATATTCAGCAGGCAATTAAATATGTGAGTCTAGAACTTGGACAAAAGTTCAGGGATAGAAATGTAGATTTGGTAATCATGAGAAAAACAGTTGAAATCAAGGGAGTAAAAAAAATTGCCAAAGAAGGGCAAGGGTGAGGAAGACTGAACCTTGTTTGACTTCGCGGGCTATGCAAAATATGTTCCAAGAAGAACTGCTTAGCAATTTTGCACGTTTAGTCCTTGTTCCTTCGGTTCCACAAAGTGAATAATGTGCCTATGTTCCAATACTTTACTTCCTCAAAGATCAATAAGATGTTGGCCTGCTTTCAAAGAATTAATATTTCTAGTAGAGAAGCTGATATATGAAAAAATAAATGTAATTTAGTATAATAAACACCATAACAGAACTGTGTACACAGTAGAGGGTGATACAGTCAAGGGCGGGATTACCATCAACTGGGGCAGGGGACAAGGAAAGCTTCTTAGAGAAGGTGACATCTGACCTGAGTTTTAAGAGATGAATAGCAGTTTGCCAAGTTGGGAAGGTGTTTTCAGTATTGGGGATGAATGGTGTGAAAGACTGGTGTATCCAAGGAACTGCTTTCCTCATGTTATTTTTCATGGTCAATCTTCAATTTGTGTCATACAACAAGATTTGAATATTTACAAGACCTGAAGTCTTATCTCTCTGTGACTAGCTCCTTGTCTCATCTTAATTTTTAAAGAAGTCTCCCCAGATTTAGCCATGAAACTCTATACCTGATCCAGATATTTTCATCTTTTCAGTTGAAATTTAACTCTCCTTTCTCTGGTTTTGTTCTTTCAGAAATAAAAATGAATCTAAGTAATCATTCTCTGTCAAAAAAAGTAATATGTGTATATATATAGGCCTACAAACTATCTAGTAGATGAAACATTAAAAGTAATGCTATGTTTTATGGAACATAATTTATCCGAAGTCCTCTGTGTGCCAGCCATTTTTGCCTCTGGATTATGTTCATGATAATTTGTGTCCTTTCGTGGAAATTAAGGCTGTGTTGGAGTTCACGTTCTCACCTGCAGCATGTCAGCACTGTTCATGTTATGTCCCAGCTGGTTGAAGTTAGTTTCATAGTAGAGCCATTGAGCAATGTTTGTTAGACATATAACTTTTAAATATGAAAAATTTCAACATCATGAAAAAAATTATGTTATTTTTGCTACTTTATATCTCTATAGTTTTGTATCAAGACAGGATTTTCTCCTCCATCTCTTTTGGCTCTAAAGCTGTACTTTCTGTAGCCCTCGGCCATACCTATCAAGGATGACAGAAGAACATTCTTTGGAAAAATAAAGAAATCAGAAAAAAAATCTATAAATATACCAATAGCGTTCTGCTCTAATATGCAATAAGATAAAAGAAAGATTTGTCTTTTACATATTTAATTTTGAGTTGGACCAGGAATGATAATTTTACTTTATCTTCTCAATCACCCTGGAAATGCAAGAGTCATACACAGCTCCACTGGAGAGAAAACTGGATGAAACCATTTGACTGAAAGGCCATGTCCAAGGCCAGCAGGAAACATTTCCCTCTGCTGGGACACTGTGCAGAGGGAATGGGAATAAACGAAAGGTTAAGATGGACATAGACCAGACAGGAAGGACTCAGTTACACACTGATAGGAGACTCAAGAAGGAAAACGAAGGTATATAACTTCTAGACTCCATGTATAGGTCTGTCTACCTACAAAATACATATATATATATATATATATATATATATAAATCACATATATTGGCATATATAGGCATTTATATGTTCAGGGAAGACCAATACACACAAATGCCAACACTCCATGCTTAGAAGGTACAGGAGCGGGATACATACCTGTTTAGGAACAAAGATTCAGTTGCATTTTGTGCTATATTATACATACTACAGAGTATGGGGAGAAGGAAATAGCCTTATCCTAGGAACCCTCTTTTCACACATGCAGGGATAGCCTGGAAATGGAACTAGGCTTCTTACTGAGCCCCCTTGCCTAAAATGCTAAAGAAGTTGTTCTCACATTGATCCGCATAACTAGAACCAGCTGAAGTCTGGGTTAGCCTGTTATGGTGTACTGCCTTGAATTAATTGATTAAATAATTAAACATTTATTGAGTTATGTAACATCCTCTGTGTCCCACTTCCTGTGTAGGGGCTAGAGAAACAAGGATGAGAATAAACATCTTATCCTTGCAAAGCTGAGGGGCATTAAACTTGTAAACAATACGCACTATCTTTCCACCTACTGAACAAAGAAGAGAGAAGGCTATCGAGTCTTCATTTTGGAGTTGATGCTTTGCTGGTGATTGGCTTTTTACTAGTGTGATGAGTGACTAAAAGAAGTCCAGATATGTAAAAAAATTTCAGTATGAAACTTCCTTAGGTCCAGACTTGACTTATATCTGCTCTCTGGTTCCTAAATTCTATTAAATAACCTTTCCTTAGCCTGTTGAATTTCACACAAGAAGCCCCTTTCAATCCACAGTTTAGGCTGTCAGGAGTCTGACCTACCTGGAAGATAGTGACAAGCCACAAATTTAGGCTGAATCTTTTATTTCCCCCTTCACAGACCAATGCTGCTGGAAGGAACTGTATGTACCCCAGCTCACGGGCAGGGATAGCAGTTAACATCTGCACTGTTTTAACCTCTACTTCCAGGCCCAGAATTGGAACCCCTACATCCAGTTATTCCTCTTTCTAATCTGCCTCATCCATTGCCACAGTCTTCCTACAACTTACATCTGACTAGGCAATTCACATGTTCTCCTGCGGGGATTGATCTAAAGTCCTTAGCATCATCTTTGTGTTCTCTACCGTTGATGTCCAATCTTTCTAGCTTCATCTCCAAGTCCAGCAGCTACTGTGGGATACTTGTGTTTTCTGAACATACCGAACACTTTCATCTTCTTTACATTTGTTCTTGCTGCTCTCCTTCCACCTGGAAGAGGCTTCTCCTCTTAGACCATTAAACATCTCAGGCTGTTAAAGTCCTACTCGTCTTTTGAAATCTGATTTAAATATTACAAATACTTTGGAAGAACCTTCAGGGTTTTCTTTCTTGGTATTAATAATTTCTTTATCCGGGCTTCCATAGCACTTTACGTATACTTCCCATAGCATTAAAGTTATAAGCATTAAACTAAATGGTATAAAGTACAGTATTTGGCACAATGAAATTGCTCAATAAACATAAGCTGTTAGGTTTATTTATCACATTGTGCCTAGGATAAAAATTTCTACATATGTGTAAATAATCTATAATTATCTCCCCTGTTAATCTATAAATTTTTTAAGATTAAAAAAAGACAATAATAACTTATTTTAGTGCCTAAAATCTTAGACTTGTGCCTTGTTACCTAGGAGAAGCAAAAAAAAAAAAAAAAAACACACTTGTTGGAACACTGACAATGAATCTATTACTAGAATCTAGAAAAAAAAATTAGCAGAATAGCTTTTGACCCTGGTATGTGCTGAGGCATTCCATCAGGATTTGTGTACTTTAGCTCTGCAGTCCCCAACCCTGGGGCCACAGATCAGTACCATGGCTGGTCTGCACAGCAGGAGGTGAGCGGTGGGTGAGGGAGCCAAGCTTCATCTGTATTTACAGCCGCTCCTCAAAGCTCCCATCACCGCCTGAGCTCCGCCTCCTGTCAGATCAGTGGTGACATTAGATTCTCATAGGAGCACAAAGGTCCCTACTGCGGAGTGGCTGCAAATACAAATTATCATTAGCAGAGAGGTTTGACTGCACAATAAAGGTAATACACTTGAATCATCCTGAAACCATCTGGTTGGTGGAAAAATTGTCTTCCATGAAACTGATCCCTGGTATCAAAAAGGTTGGAGATTGCTGCTAAGTTCACTCAATCCCCACAACTGGCCTGTGAAACATATATTGATTTTAATTTACACATGAGGAAACTGAGACCCAGGAAATTTAAATAATATACCATAAGTCAATATACCATAAGTCAAGAAGGAAGAGGAGCCAAAATTTGAAGCTATTGCATTTTCGACTCCAACTCCCAGGCTCTTGCTCCCGTGTAATGTTGACACTCGGTGACATCACATTATCCCCAGGGGGTTAATATGTGGACATCAAAATGGCTCTTAACTAAGATTACTAATACAGTTTGGAGAGAGATTGCAAACAATTAAAGAAAGGAATTTATCATTTCAACCCAAAGTTAGATTTCTAGTTTTCTATTTTTTCCCCCCAGAAATATCTTCACTCCATTCAAATTATGCCTTGGAATGGACCATAAAACAGCATTTCAGTTGTAAGTTCCCATGGGAATAAATCAAACTTCGAGATAGTAGCATCAATGAGTATGTTGTCAGAGGATCCTAGATGCGTATAAATCCTTTAATTACAATTTCCAGTGCTAATGTTTATACTTTAATTAGAGGTGGGTAGCAGGATTTTTTGTTGGGGGAGAGGAGGAAGAACTGGAACCATATGGATGCTGCCTCATTTTCATCTGAGCCCTCGCAGGGATTGTAAACCTGAAAGTGATGCTGGAACCCAGCACGTTCCGATCTGCCAAGAAAGGTGAGAACAAGAGTCTTTGTGCAAAGGCTGAGCACACATAAGGGAAGTGTAGCCCTAAACTACTGTTTGCTCCCACATGCGTTTGCCCCGTTTTGCTTTGACTAATTATATAATCTGCTAAGCAAGGGAGCCAAGTGATTTTATCAGTCTTGCTGATTACATGGTTTGGAGTAGAGATGCTTTTGGTATGAGGCAGCTTTCAATTTGTTTTAAATTTGGAGCTATATACAGTAGGAGTTTCCTGAGAAAACTGTTGAGAAGAACAGAAAGAGAGGGAGGAGAAGAATTGATTGTGTTAAGGTAAAAACAGCTCAGGCTCTGGGTTGGAGTTTTGGTTTGCCCCTTATTAGCTCTGTGGTTGGCCTTTTGCAAGGTTTGAACTTCTCTGAAGCTCAGTTTCATCATCTATAAAATGGGGATGATAGCCCCTTCCTTGCTAGGTGATCGTGAGTACCCGGCTCCTAGGAGGCCCATAAGAAATGTTTGATATAATTATTATAGTTTTTATTTTTTGTTTGAAAGAGCTCGTCTTTCAGCATTGTAAACAGTTCTGAAGAAAATTAGGATTCAGGACAAACGTGATTTCTTTTTTTAAAATATATATATATATTTTATTTCAGAATATTACAGGAGTACAAATGTTTAGGTTACATGTATTGCCTTTGTCCCACCCGAGTCAGAGCTGCAAGTGTGTCCATCCCCCAGGTGGTGCACAGCACATCCATTAGGTGTGAACATACCCCTCTCCTTCTCCCCCTTCCCACCTGCCCAATACCCAGGATTCCTCTTGGTGATAAATTTCTTGGTGCATTTTTCTTTCTTCTTCTTCTTTTTTTTTTTTTGAGACAGAGTCTTGCTCTGCTGTCCCAGCTTGAGTGTGGTGGCATCATCATAACTCACTGCAGTCTCAAACTCCTGGGCTCAAATCATCATCCTACCTCAGCCTCCTGAGTAGCTCAGACTACAGGCGTCTGCCACCATGCCCAACTAATTTTTTTATTTTTTGTAGAAACAGGGTCTTGCTCAGGCTGGTCTTGAACTTCTGCCTCGGCCTCCAAAAGTGCTAGGATTACAGGCGTGAGCCACCGTGGCCAGCCTTGGTGCATTTTTTCTTTGCCCTTTTCCTGTCCCTTGTTTGCCTCTGATTAACTTAATCTTCCAAACTTAGCTTTGTCAGCCCCTCTCTTTTGTTTTTACTTTTTCATCCTTTTAGAAAATTCAAAAGAAACTAGCACAGCTGATCAGACCAAATAGTTACAAGCACACTTTATTTGGAGTCAAAAATTGCCTCTCTTCCCTTTGCGAGGCTTAACTTTTCTCCTTCTGGTTTTTTCACTCCCTACGTGTCAGTAATAAAATGTGTTGGGAGACAGATCAACAAATGCATCACCTTGACACTTGGGTGAGTGAAGGCATAGATTTGGGTAATAGACTCAGCAGAAATGTCTTCCTGGGGGTGTCCAGTTCTGTTATTTACACAATTGCTATTCCAGAAAACAACTAGTAGATACCTCCCCCAAACTAGTACGGTTCTTATAGATATGGAGAAGGAAGCTATTTTCCTGAGGGATTCATTGGATTTTGATTAGCCTCTGATACGTTTGTCCTGGACAACATGGAGGGTTTCCCCTAGGCCAGGCTGGGGTTGCTAGCTGTGACAGAGATGGACATTTAATTTGTTTGTGATTGGGTTGTCAAGGCTGGACATTTGTCATCTGAGATTTCCTCTTTACTCCTTTTCCGCAAGTCTACTCTTAACGAGAGAAATCTTAAAAGTAAGATAGGTTAAAAATTGATGAGGTGGAGTGTGTCCTGGATTGGTTTCTATTTTATTTTACTTAGGGAAATCATAATGTCGGGGCCAGTGATTAAAATTCCTGGCTATCTATGGGCAAAGCTCACATTGCTCACAACACACCCCAGCAATCTCATCCCATTTCTTAGGGAAGATTTAATAGCAGGCCTGTTCAGTGAGGCACATACGAGTTCATTACCTTTATAAAACACTCTACAGGAATTTTACTAGTGTCCAAGGCAGTGCTGTTAATGGTTTCCAACCATACATTTCTACAAAAGAACAAAAGACAGCTTGTATTAGCTTTAATTTTTGGCCTTTTTTGCTTCCTTGATAATTTTCTAAATTCAAACATTTCCAATGAATCTTCTAATTGTTTGTATTAGTTAGTCTCCTGCTACCACTGCAGCATTTCACTGCCCCTGTGGTAAGAATTGTTTGAAGACTGTATTGTCTGGGCTAGATCTGCTTCCTTATACTTAGCTCCCCCGCACATTTCAGCTGAGACACAGGCACAGGGTCTGACTTTTATGCTGCTGCACAGAAGGGCCAACTGAGGTTTGTGTTACTCAAATTTAATTTCTCAAAGCCAAATTGGGCAGGTGCAAGGCTGGGTGTTTGTTTTAATGTTTTCGCTGGCCCTTAGCTTAGGTCTTTGGTGATCTCATGTCAGATATTTGGCAAAGTATTACGACTGTGATTTTCATATTCTTTTCAAAGATTAGACTATGTCTTAAAGATCTTTTAAATATGAGATTTAATTTGGAACCCTTTCTGAGAACCCAATGTACCCTAAGATTGGAAACTTGAAATAGTCATTCCCCCACACTCCCTGCCGCCCTAGCGTCTCTCTGCTTTGGTTGTGAGCTCTGCGTTGAGACATTCTAAGTTGTAATACTTCTTTTTAATTTCAGCTTTCAGATTAAGTTAGCCTAGTTAGGATGGACATACTATATAAAATAAATACAATTTTGATCTTGCTTGTTTGGATAAGTAGGCCCTGTGTGAATACCCACCTAGACTATAAATGACCAATATTTGACTTTATCACTAACTATTTGAGTGCCCATGGGGTCCACTAAATTTGTGTTATGTGTCCTAGGGTCTAAAGAATCCAGTTTGGCTCCAGCCCCTGTCTTCAAGAAGAAAAGAGATTGACCAAGTTAGCAGAAGTGTGGTAAATTGTAAGCATGCATTACAAAGAAGAGCCATGGGCACTCTGAGATGAGCACATGCGGATACTGCAATGAGGGCTGTGCGTTTTCGATTCATAAGCAGTTGCTGCTGATGATGTGGTGGAAGGAGCATTGCATCTGAAGAAGGAAGGTTCTAGTCGTGGCTTTTCCACTAACTAGCTATGTGACCTTATGTAAGTCATTTAATCTTTTTAAAACTCAGGGTAGATACCTGTCGATCAGCAAGTTTTACTGGATGATTTCAAAGGTTCTTTCTAGCTCTAAAAAATCCTATGATTCTCATAAAGGGATGTTTTATTTGATTGTGACATTTCATTTGGCACCTAATTCTGTACAGATGTCTTAACTCAGAGTATTTTGGTTCTTGCAGATTTAATACATGGAATTTATCATTCTATTAATGTACCTTGGAGTGAAATGCATGTCTTTGTATCCACCTGTTCTCACATTTATAATATGTATTACATTTTTTTAATGTACATCATGAGAAATGCCAGTGGACCTAAATGAAATATTACTATTGTTGCATTCATTTTTACCAACTCTGTCAGGCTAGATGAATTAAATAAGGAACAATGTGTGCTAGGAAAACTACATTTACTATATGCTCAGGTGTCTGTGTACTGCATAAACACAGATAGTGAATATGCTTTGGATGTTCTTTATCAAGAGCCAGAAAAGTTTCCAACTTAACAATAAATTGAAAATCAAATAGAAGATTTGATATTTAAACATGAGGCTGAGCTATTGTTATAGCATCCATTGTCTCTGGCAGACAGCACAGCTGGGGACCCCTTAGTTTCCTTTTTTCCTGTACTTGGTGATTGGGTAGGTGAGAGGGGGTGAGTTGGATATGAGAGGCACAGGCTAGAAGATTATGAATAACTGTGGGAATGATGAACTGAGGATCAAGAAGCCAGTAGGGACTCCTGAGGATAGAAATGATAGAGATCTTTGATCTCCAGCTCTGTGTATACTTCAGAACATTTTACTCCTTCCCTTCTTTCTGTCCTTTTTTCTGCCAGCTGTCTGGACGACTCCTCATCTTACTTCTTCTCTACAAAGACACTACAATCTTTTTTGGAAATCTCATTTTAGCATGAATGTTTCCGGATTTGAATAGTAAATTCACACCAGGAAGAATTCTGCCTTGACATTTTTGCACGTGAAGAATATAAAAGGATTTGGGAGGCAAAGGCTGCAGAATAGGACATGGATTTCCAATTTGGGAAGTGAGACTTAAAGTTCACATTAGCAGCTCTTGTCCTAGGCTGTCATTTTAAAAATGACTTAGGGATGTCAGGATGTTTCTGTTTGGCTTTGCTTTTTAACTTTTTTAAAAATTGAAATATGATTTAAGCAGAATAAAGTGCACCAATCTTAAGTGTACAGCTCTGTGGTTACACACACACATACACATACACACACCTGATAATGATCATTAGATTAAGATTTAGAATATCCTCAGCACCCCAGAAGGCTGCTTTGCGATCCTTCTCAGGATATAAATTCATCAATTTGTATTTTCTAATCTCTTGCAACATATTTAGAGGAAGATTTATAGTTGTTTAATTCACAGACATTGCTATAAAAAGTATACCTGTATAGCTTTATTTTAAGAAGCAAAATCCAAGTAGCAGAAAACTTCTTTGGATAACACTGTAAGTGTAAGGCACTAGTTCCAAGGGACACTATTGCCATGATCTACAGGAATCTTTTTATTGAGGGTCATTGCAAGACACAGTAGAATTCCAGCAGTCTCATTTACAATCACACTCATCCTCAATAGCCATATTTGTGGCTTCCTGTGTAATGAGGTGATTTATCATGGAATGTCAGCCATAGAGAGTTCAGTATAAATGAATTTGGTTTCTTAAAAAAAAGGTATTTATATCTAAACACTTTTACAATAATCTGACATTGCCCTTTAAAGGTAAGCATATATGATGTGATTTGCATATGAAGAAACCATGCATTACTCTTACTTGACTGACTGTCTGCTTCAGCAGCTGCACCTGGTAGTGCCCAGGTCTGTCATTGTTTCCACGATAGAGCTCATTTTTCAAGGGTTAATAACATAGACCTTAACATTCACTTTGGGTGGAAACTTGGCAACCACTATGAGTTTATAGCCTAAGGAGCTGATTTTAAACAAAAATGGTTTAAATTGATTTACCCTTTTCAAATTAGAGTATGTCAAAATAACAATCCTTTGTATCAGTTCTAATGCTTTACATTTATTTAATGTAAAAATTTGTAAGCTATTATACCCAGGTGGTGATTTGGGGGCTGCCAGCCATGGGACAAGTTAAATAATCATTGGTTTTCACTGAGAATTCCAAAAGAAATTTGAAAACTTTGACTGTTTTTCTGCGGTAATATCATTGCTGTTTAAAAAGAAGAAATGTTATTGCCCTCACCTTTAATAGAAGACAGCGGTTGTGTTCATGAATGCAATTTAAAAAGAAAGGTAGAAGTAAAATGTTGGAAATTGTGTTTTTCGGCATCTCTGAGTGGTATCTGAACTGGGCTAAGTTGGCGTGTGTGGAGTTGTTCATGGTCTTTAGCTCTTCAGTTTTGAAAATTCCACATAGAAAATAAGAACAGGATATTTGTACCCCTACTGTAGCACAAATGTTTGCTACTCTAATCAAATGTATATTTCTATCTTATCTACATTTATTAAAAATATGAACTCTTCCATCCTCCTTAACTGAGTCAACAGAAGGTAAAACTCCACATTCATTTTACTTTTTGAAAAATTACTTAGATATCAACATATTTGTATATTTAATGCACAGCCACATTCTAAAGAAAAAAATGCTGCTGGGCTATTTCTATACTGAAGCCATCTTCTCATTCAAAGAAGAGCTGGACTAACGAGGGCATCACACTGTCAATTTTTAAACTTTGAACAGTTTTGACTGAGCATGATACAGACAGAATTTGGAGAAGTTCTCACACAGGCAGTGAGACTGAGCCATCGTGTGTCAAAAGATTCACTTCATTGTTGTAGTGAAGAAAGACATGGCTGAAGAACAAGAAAGGCTATAGAGTAGTTAGTGTTATGGAATGGTCCGTAACTAATTACAGACAGGAGGACAGAGAAACATAATCTAGATGTAGTAAGGTACAGAGGGAATGGCATCAGTCTTGCAGCCAGGCAGTTTTGTATTAGAATTGTTTTACCACTTATTAGGTCACTTGGGCAACCTCGAGCACACTAATTATTCTTGCTGATTCTCATTAAAGTGTGAATAATGACTGTCTTCCAGTGTGTTTTTTTTTTTAAATAAGAATTAAAATAATGTATTTTAATATAAAGTATTTGGCACACAGTAGTTGCTCAATAAAAGATGAGTGTCATTATGATGGTGTAATTACAAGAATTTAAAAAGTGAATGTACAAGCCGCAGAAAGTTTATCCCAGTTCTATGATCTGCTTTTGAGAGGTCGCAGAGTGCCTTTATATCCACAGTCTTTTTGGTGGCAACTTATTCAGAAATCTTCAAAAATTTTTCTATATGACCCTCACACTGAGAAAAGGACACTTCCCCCGAAGTGGCCTATGAAATGGTTAAAGGGACAATGCTGCTCAAAGAGACACCTGCGGTACCTATACAAGTGATGTCTGGCTGATCAATCTGATCCTCTCTTATGGGAAGTGTAAATTCTGGTCATATAGAAAGTGATAAGGCAAGAGGGAAGTAAAACAGAAAGACATATAGAGGAATGATAATAAACATCCATGAGCTAGAAAGAAGAGTGAAGAGAAGCCAAAATATGGTGATAGTAAACAAATTGGTTGTGGCAAAACCGGTAAAACAGGACCACTGTGAATGCCTGGACCACTGTAATGGGAAACAATTGAGCCATGAATGGATACCTCTACCAGAGGGGAACTGTGAGTGGCAGTAGAGGCCTCCCTCCTACTCCTGCCCTACTGGAGCTACCGTTCTATCTAGAATGATATTCCAGTCCTCCCTTAGGCCTGGCTCTATGTTGCCTTTATATGATTTCCTGTCTCTCACTTCCCCAGTTATGTTCCAATAAAGCCCTTTAACTGAGGTGACTTGAGTGTGTAACCTGAAAGAGCCCAACAAATACCCACTGTTTGATTTGTAGATCAAAGTCAACCTACAGAAGGGACCCTAGGGTTCTTCCCTTGAGTGCAAGTAAAGTCATGGATGTGTGAAGCAATGTGGTATTTGTGAGAAATTTCAAAGTGTTTCTAGATCATAAAATATGAGTTAGAGAGAAGTGAGAGATGATGCTGGAGAGATCAATTGGAGCAGAGAGCTCTTTAAGTCACAGTATGAAATGTGAAGGAGCTTGGAAAATTGCTGAGAGAAACAATTAAAGAGTTTCTAAGGAGGGGAATGATATAGTTAGATTTTTAGGCACAGCACTCTGGTGGTTCTGTGGAAGACCGAGAGCAGCAAGGCTAAATAAAGGGAGACAGATACGGACAATGTTGAGTACCCTAGCTTCTGATTACAAGGGCTTTTAACTAAGGGAGAAACAGTAGGGCTAGAGAGGAGGGTACGATATTCAGTAAAATTTAGTTGACTATGTCCGAAATGCTTGGTTAATGTAGAGAATGAAGTAGGCAGTCAAGGATGATTCCTAAGTTTCCAGTTTGGGTGTGTCAGGGAACAGCAGTGATACCATTTGGAAAGAGAATACAGGAGGAAGAGATGGATTTGGGAGATGATAAATGCCATTTTGGACATGTTATGTTTATGACGTCTGCAGGACATTCAGGTAGAGTTGTTTAGTGGGTAGTTATATGTACGGATATAAATCTCAGGGGAGAAGTCAGAGCTGGAGGTAAAGGACACATCCGCTTTTATGTGGTAGTTAGAGTCTCAAGGATGGAAGAAGTTATATAAGGGCAGAGCAGGAATGGTGGTTAGAGAGTGAAGAAACGCCACTGAAGGGGTAGGCAGAGGAAGAGGAGCCCAGGTCAAAAGGACAGGAAGAATAGTCAGAGTGGATTGGAGAAAATCAGCAGAGGATGACTGAATTGAATTCAAGGAAGAATAGAGTTTCCTTAAGGAGGGAGTAATTATTATTATTATTATTATTTTGAGACAGAGTCTCACTGTGTTGCCCTGGCTACAGTGAGTGCCGTGGCGTCAGCCTAGCTCACAGCAACCTCAGACTCCTGGGCTCAAGCAATCCTCCTGCCTCAGCCTCCCCAGTAGCTGGGACTACAGATATGCACCACCATGCCCGGCTAATTTTTTCTATGTATTTTTAGTTGTCCAATTAATTTCTTTCTATTTTTAGTAGAGACGGGGTCTCGCTCTTGCTCAGGCTTGTTTCGAACTCCTGAGCTCAAATAATCCGCCCACCTCGGCCTCCCAGAGAGCTAGGATTACAGGTGTGAGCCACCGCGCCCGGCCAGGAGGGAGTAATTATTAACAGAGTTCAGTGTAGCAGGGAAATACAGAAAGATAACTATAAACAAGGACAGTTCAGTAGAAAAGAGGGTGTAGAGGACATTGCAATGGAGCTGGGAATGGAAATGGATGGATATTGATTTTCTGAAAAGTTTAGCTGGAGATACTGTGCGGGGAGGAGAGAGGCTGGGCCATAATTTGGGGCACATACGGGGTCAAGGGAGTTATGGAACCAAGGAAAAATTTTTTTCTTTCAAATGATGAGAGCAGCTTGAAAATGTTTATAGACTGAAGAGGTGACAGAAGAGAGATAGAGAGGCTGACTTGAGATAAATGTGAGAGAGATATCGACGGATTAAATGAGGTCCCAGAGAAGGGAGATGGGTCTTAAACAAAGGACAACTCACCTCATTCTGAGATTGGAGGAAAAGTGTCAATGTATGTGGCTGTAGACACACTCGCAGACTGTGCTGGGTAGAGTGAGGTCGAAAGCTGGAGGGCGAGACCATACCAACGGATTGAGTTTTCCCAGTGAGGAGGAAGGCAATATCTACTGCTGTGAGTGAGAGGGGCAGGGTGGAACCTCTGTGGAGACTGGAGAAAGTTTGGAATTACCAGTTACTTTAAGGAGTAGGAAAGGAAGCTGATTACATATAAACAGATAAAATGCTTATCAGAGGGTAAAGAAATTCTGAGACCATGAATGCATAGTGATGCTCTTCTGCAAGGTTATATGATTTTTTCAGGGCAGCACTCAGTTGCCTATAATCAAGCTTATGTATTAAAACTGCACTCAAGTTCTTCATGTGCGATCATTCAAATATACATTTTTTTCTTTGTGTTTATTCCAAATGCAATTTTGAAATGAGAGTTGGGAGGGCTTCACACTGAGATGGTGGCATTTGGGCTGGGCATTGTGGAGTGATCCGTAACCCTACCTCATATTTAGTCTGGTTTCGACTCGTGCCATATTCTTTTGTGGAAAACATATATTTAGTTTTTAAATAAAGTGAATTCAGATTTTGGGGGGATTTTAAAGAATTTGTTATCACTTCTTGGGCACCCCCTGGGTTACCCAAGAACCAAAATCATTGCTGCAGCTGTTTCCACTTGCTTCCTGACAGAAAATATATTCGGGCATTAGCTCAGTCACAAACACCTAAAACCAGTGGGTTTCTGGTATTTAACACTTGGATGCAATTGATGTGCTGGTTGCATCATCCTCGTTATCTGTGTTAACTCCCAAAGACGGAGAAGTAGTTTTATATAAAAGAAAGGCTTATCTGAAGCTTTGCTCCCAGCTCCAAGTGAATGC
This sequence comes from Avahi laniger, assembly GCA_963575035.1. Classification (NCBI taxonomy): domain Eukaryota; kingdom Metazoa; phylum Chordata; class Mammalia; order Primates; family Indriidae; genus Avahi; species Avahi laniger. The sequence continues at coordinate 28,381 of CAUYSK010061654.1, read as the reverse complement.
CAAATTTCTTTGAGTTTGAAAATGCTAGCAGAAACCTTTTCTTGTAAGAATTTATCACTTTTATTCTCTTTTTGCTCCTCCAACTTCTAGCTGGACCTGTGAAGAACTGTCAAAACAGCTGTAGAGGAGTCGTGTCAGAGGCAGTAACAGCTCTTTTAACAGCAGAGAATAGGAAGATCTCAAAAATGAAGCCTATTGTCAGGAGACCTGCACCCACCCTGGCCGACTTCCAAGTGTGACTGAGTTTGGATTGGGCTTGGGTTGGGTAACATTTAATTTCTGAAGTGCAGATTTGAACCAAATTGCTAACCTCTCCAAGTTTAAACCCCAAGAGGCAATGACGGTGTTCTTAAAAAATTAAATAAAAATGTTTGATTCTTTGTAGTAATTATAATAATACAACACTTATTTTGCTTAAATTTCTTGTCTTTCACTAAATTTTGCCTTAAAACACCACTCAAATTTTTCACGTGTGGCCATTTGGAAGTAGAATTCTTTCTTCGGTGTTAGTGTGTTAGGAAATTTTACTAGTTGTGCACATTACTTTTAGATATTCAGTTTGTTTGATTTGAAAACATTTACCAAATAATTTGCCACTAGATTTTAATTAGCAGAAGACTTATCTACATTAGCCTTACAAATAGAGTGGCCACAGCATATTGATTATCAGACTATAAGAAATTATCTATCTCCCAAAGGCCAAACCAAAACAAATAAGTGGCTTGCCATATAAACATTTATGAGCCAATGGAATGACAATCCACATTTGAAAGCAACCAGTATAAATTTGGCCCATACCACAGTGGGTGTGAAAATTGCAAGGTAAAATAAAACAGATGAGACCATTTAAGTTTGAAATGGAAGAACAGATTACTGGCAATAGCTATTTACTTTCACAGTCACTAAAATAGGGTGTTTTGTTGTGAAAACTATCAATACAGGGTGATGGATACCCTGCTTAAAGTGCCAATATGATGCCATTCTGAACTGCAAAACGATTTCATTACAAGTGTATGGGGAACCTTTAAACATGACATTACGATGCGACTATAATGTAAGATAACAATGGAAAAACAATTTCAGAGTAAGTGTAAGGAGACTATAACCATGCAGTTAGAAGGCCACTGGAATGTGAGATTATAATAGCTCAACATTAAAATGGTGAAAAGGATATGGTCAATTGCTTTATTTTTTTCAAACTGAAAATAAGGTAGAAAACATTTATACTCATGAATAGTAAATTCATAGAACGTATTTTAGGGAGGAGGGAAGCCCAGCACCAGTATATCCAATTCTTATCCCCCTTCTGGAGTTATTCCCATTCTTTTCCCATTTCCTGAGGTTAAGTTGGAGACAGTTTTTGTCTGACCTTACCATTCTTCTTCAGCCATACCACTTTGAAGCTCTGTTGCAAGTTCAAAAACATTTTCTTTCTTTCTCACATCTAGCCCTGTGACTTGGCCACATTAGCCACCTGTGGGATATAATTTGAGTTCAACCAGGATGATTTTCTATTGCTCATTTTATCTCCCTGGCTTCCAGTTATCACTGCACCTCAGCTGAAATCTTACCATTAGAAATTTATTTCCTTGAGTTTAAAAGGATTTTTCATTTCCAAGAACACCTAATAAATTAAAATTAAACACTTATAAATTTATAAATGTAAGAACCTGTTAGAGGTAGAGGGTTGACATATTAAACTTGAACAGACTTTGTCATCAGACAGACCCGAGTTCACATTCTAGGTCTTCCACTTAGTTGTGTGTAAATCTGGGCAGGTCCTTACTTTTTCTAAGCCTTGATTTTTTCATCTGTAAAATGGGGCTAATAACAGTGTTTAATTCTTAGAGTAATTATAACATGAAATACATCCTGTACGTGAAATACCTTTCACAGAGCCTGGACAGTATAAGGGGTTTGCTAAATACTCTCTCCTTACAGATGAAGGGGTAAAGGAGTGGCTCAAGACCCTGGAGAGTGGAGTAAAGGAGAGAGGATGGGGCTTAGTGACGGTGACAGTGTGATTAGGGACAGGGTTTCTCCCTAATCTTTCCCACTTACGATTTATTTTTGAGCCACTCCAATTCAATTCTAATTAGACAGTCTCTTAGTCTTAATTATCCAAGGTGTGCTTGAGTTTTCTTATCTCTTTGTGTTATTTTGTATCTTTGGATTACTGTGTTTGTCCATAATTACTGCCTCACTTAGTACTGCTCTGTTTCTGCTAGTGGGACATTCTGTCCTTGGGAGAGGACTTGTCGCCACTGCCTGAGTGATTCATCACCGGGCTTCTTTCCTCTAAGTGTCTAGCTTGCATGGTGCTACCTTCAATCATCTCATCTTGGATCACAACCTGTCATTTCCCAGCTGCTAAGATTATACAAAAATGTGTAAGTAGGAATTGTCATACCCTTGAATTAGTTTTAAATCTATTCATCCATATCACACTTAATGGAACAATCCACTAATAAGAGCAAACACAATTTGGTGAGCATAAAATAAAACTTTTTCTCCCCAGATATTTTCTCCTCATAAGGTTCTTGATTTCGTGGTATTTTTTTTTTTGTCTAAAGCCCTCATAACATTACAAAGCATTCTCACAAAGGAGTTAACCTGGCTCTAAAAATATATTCTTGTACTCCTCATGTTTCATGGCCCCATTCACCATACCACTGGATAATTTCTTTAAAGGTCCTTCCACAGGGCTGAATCTCCAAAGGAATAATTCACTGAGCAGGGCCCATGTTGAACATGGGCCCAGACCCTATCAGTACCAGTCATTGAAGGTGATTCATAAATAACTTTTGGAGTAAATTTCATGTAGACTACAAACCAGTCCAAATTATTCAAGGCAGTACAATCTGGGTGATCTGGAATGCAACGCTACAACGCAACTACTCTGCACTCAGTGCAAATTGAGCACCAACTCTCTGAAAGATGTGAAGATAAATATTAAGGACATAACATGGAGGTGAGATTGGGGAAGAAACGTATTTATTATGTGTCTACTGTATGCTAAGCTTCATATGTTTTGCTTAGTTCATTTAATCTTAAAAAGAACCCGAGAGTTGTTTTGTCACTTTGTCATAAATATGCATTGTCATCCAGATTTTATAAAGAACAGATGCTAAAAGAGATTGAGAGACTTGTCTGAGGTCACATATGTGAATTTGAACACGATTGTCTGGTTACAAATCCTCTGCTATTTCCACTCTATCACACTGCTGCCCCTTGGGTGAATTTAATTACGTTCCAGGAGAGGAAAAAAGACAAGAACATAAAGGACTGGTGGTGAGGTAATCTGTGATAAGGATCACGTGAGTAGAATGAAAAGTACCAAAGGGATTGGAGGAGGAAAAGACCACTTCTGCTTGGGTTCTGTCTTCTCTGCGGCATTTATCTTTTTCTTCTTCCATCTGTTCTTTGGGGATGCTGTTTTCCCTAACTGGAATGCCTCTCTCTCTACCAAGCAACGGCCAACACCAACTTCACAACCTGCTTAAACCAGCAATTATTACCTAATAAAAAATCCTAGTCCTTAGATCACTTGTTATGTTCCAGATCCCTCCCAGCCTCATTCTTCCCCCAGAAGACATTCCCCTGGATGACTTTTCTTTCTCCACCAAGTGTTAAAAGTACATGCAATCTCTAAAATCCAAGTCAAATTCCTTTTCTGGGTACTGCTCTCCCATCAGAATGAGCAACACCTTCTCTCTTTTCTCTGCACATTGGTCGTACATTTATTTGATACTTGTTACCTGTCGTCTGGCATGGTGGAATATCCTAGCGTCAGGTCGAGCAGTGTTTTCGTTTGGGATTTGGACGTTTCTAGGCACATCCGCCATACTAGTGAGGTGAGCTTGGTAGGAGCACATGGAACTGAGAGATGGAGAAGTCTCTTTTGAGGGCAAGGATAAGGTGGGGTAAGATAGAGAATCAGAACCACATGCTTTGTCCAAAAGACATTGTCCTTGTGGTAGAAGGATGAGATTTCCTTGAAGAGTCCAGCCTTCCTCCTGCCCCCATGCCGTTGTGTCTGAGCAAAAGGTGGTGGAACGTGAAAGAGACTGTAGCTAAAACATATGAAAACTGTTTTCATACAAACTGAGATTTTCGGGACAGAAAGGTAGCATTGCTTGAGACTGATGCCCAGAGTAACACTGCATGAGCACGGGATTGCTAGTGTGGCACAGCAGAGCAAGTGCCTTCGGAATGCGGCGATCCCAGCCGGGTTTCGGGTCATCACAGGCTTCAGCACAGTATTTCTGAACCTGAAGTCTGTAGATTCCCAGGGGAGCAGTTAGACTCCATGGCAAGAGGTCCACGATTCCATATGCATGTCATATTTTGTCGATGAACAAAATAGTGTCTTCCAAATGAATGTACTACTTCCTTTCAGCTATATGTAGAGACTGTTCTGATAAATAAATACGAATTCATTGAAAGGATACTGAATTTATAGTCACTTGTGTCATTATGTTTTTTTAAATTAAAAGACAATAAAAAGTATCTATTTCTTAAAAAATGTGATGAATATGAAAATTTTTAATGTTAGAAATGTGTTCCTATACCCACAGAGGCTGGTTGTTAAGGGGTGGAGTTAGTGACATCTGGTGGTTGCATCTCCTGCTAGATTGGTTAGCTTCATGAAGACTCGTGAGGACTGCTATGGGCTCTTCTTTACCATTTAACACCCAAACATTGGCGATTGGTGTTCAGTAAGTCAATATTGAATGAACGAATAAGTGAATGAATTAATACATTTTGGGTTGACAAACATCTACCCCTTCTACCATTGCATTCTGACCCATTACATAAATTTCCAGGTATGGGACAGGCTCCATGAAAACAAGAAAAAAGTAAAAAAAAAAAGGTTCCATGCAGTTGGTACATAAATACTATGATAATTTGTATTTTTTCAGTGATACAGTCATGTATATCAGCCCATCAGAGTGGGTACATGAACTTGTTCCCACTCAATGAGTCAGTAAGATGGGAATAATAATTTAATTTAGTGCACTTCACTCGTGACTGTCACAATAGGCCCTAATGTATATTAGCTGCAAGAAAAAGATAACTCATGTCATTTGATTTTTTTTTTTTACTAACTTTAAAATGTGATTTATAAAGAATTTTGATTGAAAATAGAAAAGCTTTTTGGTGAAATATTCAAAAAGAGTAAACCATGTGTTTGGCGTCATTTTAATTAAACTATTTTCCGTGAAGACATGTCAGCTTTGGATGTGACATGAGTCAGGTCTCTTAATCTGCTTTCATATCTAGGCCAAAGATTTTGCCCCAAACTGCATGAGTAAGATAAGTATAGTCAATTTACACTCACACTATTGAAGCATCATGGGAGGATGTTTCAGTCACGAGGAAGCAGAATCATGAAATTCAAAAAGAATCCCAAAATGTTCAACATTTAAGAGAGCTTAGAGGCCATCACAGTCCAACCTCTCCATTTTATTAACGTGGCCCAAAATGTGAAGCGAGTGGTGCATCACATATCCAGCTAGTTCTAGAGTTAGGCCACCAAGATTTTTCCTGTCTCAAAACCTCTACTTACTGTGGTCTCCATTTTTTGAAATTGATCCAGGTTTTAGCTGCAATGTCACCTCTTCCAAGATTGGGTGATGTAATGACTCTCCATAAAGATGTTATCCATTTTCCCCTCTAGACATTTTTTCTGCCTGCACTGGGAAGCCAACATTTAGGGATAGCAACAGAAGGCTCCATTGCCCTCTGGCTTCTGGTTGGGTTTGCCCAATGGGAGACTTGTCAGGGAACTGGCCGGCAGGAGGAGAGTGAGATCAGTGAATTGCTACCCTGCAGGCCTAGACGACAGGTCATTGGTGGCTGTGTTTGCTACTGAAAGCTACAGTTCCTGCTGAGAGCCTCTTTCCTTCAGCTATGGTTTTTTCTTTGGATTCTAGAAACTACTCTTTTTTCCATTCAGACTGAGGGTTAGTGATGGCTCCCAGTTTTTACTAGTTCCAAGGTGCTTCACTTTTCCTTATTGGTTTACTTTAATGCTGTGCACAGCTTCCAAACAGTCCCTTTATTAAACTCTCCTCAATTACCCCGTTGAGTATAAAATCTCCTGCTCAAATGCCAATTGATATACTCCATCCTCTGTCACCTTATTTTTTTCCTTTATGATACAAAGCTATACTCAACTTTTAAACATTCATTTACTTATTTATCACCTGGCTTTCCTGACCAGAATGTGTTTCCATGGCTTAGTACAATGTCTGACACGTAGCAGATGTCAGTAAATGTTTGTTAAATGAATGCATCAAGACTTGCAAACTTCTAGTTCAAAATTCTTTCCACACATCACAATGAGAATAGCCCTATAGAATTTATAAGGGATGAATCCACTAAAAAATAAATTTTAATTCATTTCAACTACAAATATGGATTGCATAGGCTTTTGTGGTTAGTATTAATAACAACTATTTAATGTATGGTTTCTATGCTGAGATGTACTCCAGAACAATCTATTATTTCTCATTAGATTATAGTTTTATGAAGGCAGGGAACAGATGTATCTTCTCCATGGTTATGTGTCCCAAGCTTTGCACACTTCCTGGTACAGAGGTAAGTTCTTTGTACTGAGTATCATACTAAATACTGGTTACTTGGAGATGCATAAGGCATGATCTCTACCTTTGAGGGGCTCATACTCTTACTGAAGATATTGACATACAAACGAAAATCGCAATGTAAGGCAATAGTGATATAATGAAGGTTATGGGAAAGTGTTTCAGGATCACCAGGGAAGGAGAGAGGCCAAGGAACCCTTGACGGACGGGAAGGAAGAGGAAGGGTCTTCTAGGACTTTCCTCTTCTGAAACTGTTATTCAGAGGTGTTAAGTCCAAAATGGTAAAATTCTAAAGTGAACTTTTGTCCCCCAACCCGTACAAAAGCTAAGTATTTCATGTAAATATAGAGCTTTCCTACTTCTTAATGCTGGATTTATATTTTCCTTCTTTTATCCTTTTGTTTGATTCAAAAAAAAGTGAAAGAAGCAAAAACTATTTTTGAATCTGGATTTTCTGAGTGTTGACCATGTTCAAAAGATAATAAAATCTGTTCAAAAGTTGATAAAATCTGGTTATTCAAGAATATTCTTTTAGAGCTTCATGAAACTTAGCTGAAACTGACTGCAGGAGAAAAAAGAAAAAAGAAAAGGAAAAACTTGTTATAGTCCCCACCAGAGGGAGACAATTTTTTTCCTTTTGCCTTTCAAAACCTAAATTCTGATTAATGCAGATTTGAAGAGTACAATACAGGGTTTACTAGGGCTGATTAATACCCAGGGGGGAAAAACAAACTTACAATCTAATTTGTTTACTTTTGTCTTTTAATATCAACTTATTTTCGAGATCTAAGTTCTGTTCTGCCAGCATAGTAAATGCTACTTAACATGCATGGAACTTTAGGAGTTACTTGTTATTTCAGTGTCAACTTTATCTCTAATTATATTAGTATGGATTCAGATAGGACACTGATAATATAACAACATGGAATAATTTAGCATTAATTATTTTTTACAGTAAGACGTTTACAAATCAACCCTAAACTAATAGAGATGGGGGCATCGTGGCAGTGTGGGAGAAAGTGGTACCGATGTCTCGTTCTGTTGGCAAGACTGTAGATGTTGGAATAAGCTGAAACCAAGTCAGCCAGTTTTCAATATACTGCACCTCTTTAAAAAAATTCTAAAAAGAAATTGGCTTACAGTATTCACTAATTTAGGAAAAGTGATACATGAGCAATAGTTCCTTTCTATAGCGTCTCTGTGCTCAGGATAATTAAACATTTTATCAAAAATATAGAAAATTGTCTAGAGATTAACAGTGTAAGACCGACTGTACTTTTAAAAAGTCCAATTTCATACCCAATTTAATAGATACAGTGTTAGATCTACATGTCCAGTATAATTACTTGGACATTTCATTCTTCTCTGTGGTTCTTTCTGGAAACCAGTTCAGATCTGACTTTGTGTAAACGCTTTTTAAATTACTCTGAATCATTTTACAAATCCAATTAGTGCATAGTCGAATCTTCGCAGCTCACCTCATTTGACACAAGGTGCTGCCGAAGTAGCCTTACTGCTTATTATGATTCCTATTTACTTATTCTTTGTCATTTTCAGAATAGATACAACTGAAATATGAAATAATCCTCAGAAGCTCACATTTAAACATGAGATAATGTGGAGGCATCAGGTAAAATATTTTTCTGGTTAGGAGCACGAGTTTTTCATCACAATTCAGTGGAGGTAAATGAATGCATTGGAAGAGCATAGAGTGTCACTAAAGTTTCTCTTGCCTGAGGTATCATTTAATCAGCAAGTACAGTTAATAATTTTGCTTTTCTATTTGTCAAGAGCTCAATATTTTTTCAATATGAAGTCTGCTCCAGTGTACTTTACATGACACTTTATAATTAGTGGTACTTGAGAATTTGGCAGTTTTAAAAATTCATACAACATTCTTAGTTACAATTTATAAATGATTTTAAAGTATAATTAACATTCATCTTTACATGTTATATGCAAACAAATATGCAAATTTAGAAATAAATATGCAAACATATAAAATGTTTTTGAATTAAGTAGTCCTTAACATTTTTAATGAAATCAATATTTTATTCATATTTTGCACACAATTTTGAGTACTTACTGACTTGGGGGGGAGTCTACAGCATATAGGCTTTTGCATATTGCAACCTCTAGCTACCAGCAACAAAAGGGAAATGAGAATGAATTTTTTCTTTTTTGATGAAAACTGAAGGATGAATAAACAGACAAATCTAATAGTTGCTGTTGAGTGGATTATTGATGCAATTAAAACGGGCTTTTGCTCCTTGAATTCTTAACTTTGCAAGAAATCTCTACTTCCTTGGATGACACAGAACCCGTTAGGATCTCAGTAAGACAAAGTTGAGAGCATCAACAAAGTGCCCTTAACTTTTTGAGTTTGTGGCTAATAAAATTGATAGCTATGGATTTTTAACATATTAAAGTCTGAAAGCAGAAGATTGCAGAGTTCAGTATAAAATGCACAAAGGATTATTGAGAAAATGCACCTTAGATGGAGAACTCACTATCAAGGGTATAGATTCCAGATTTAGTTATTATGATTAAAAATAAAAAAAACGCTCCCAAAAGGTTAACTGATTCAAGATCTCAGTTCACTCATTCAACAAAAACTCATTTTTAGGGCTCAGTTTCAGTGTCTTCTCTGAAAGGCAGATTTCTCATAACGGGGGTCTTCTGTTGCTAAAATCATATTGCACTAAAAGTTAACAGGTAAAGGTTTCTTCCATGTGTCTATCACGGGCAAAAAGTATACTCAGTGCTATTGAAGGGACAAAGAAGTATAAGAAAGAAATTATCGCCACATAATTTAGCTCTAAAATTTTCCCCAAGTTTTACAGGTATGCATGCATTATTATTATTTTTAAATGAAAAGCTTCTTGAGGGAAAAGAATATCATTTATACGAGGGATAATGAGAGGACTTTACTTTGAGTGGCAACTCTGGTGAATTAGTAGTTGCTCACCAGAATGCTGTGTAAGGAGTGGTTCTGAGGCTGCGTCATTAGCAGTACCAGCACTGTCATGTTTTTGTCATCCTTGCTCAACTTGCGATCTTTTCTTAGTAATAGTATTTCTTTTACTAGAGAATGAGAGCTTCATGATCCATTTAATTTCCCTTTTGTAACTGCTAGAAACTCAGTAGAGAGTTTTGATACAATTTTCTCCTTCTCTTTTATTAACTTGACTTTTTTCCCTTTTATTTTGTGTGTCAGCGTTACTGTACTATAGTTTGGTTTTGACTGCCAGTTGCTTTAAGCCTATTTGAAAGAAAGAAACAATTACATATACTCCTTCCTGCAAACTTTAAGGTGCCTAGCAAAGGTCCAGGGCATAGAATAAATGCACTTTGATTGTATGGAGAACCCTGAACTTGACGCTTGGAGGTCCCATATGGTAGGTGCATGACCATGCATGAATGAGTAAGTGAATGAATGAATGAGTTCAGAGAGAATTCAATCCGTGAGAACGATCATGATGGGATGTGATTTATCAAGGGAAGTGGCACACTGGAGATGAATCTTGGCTGATGCCTTAAAAAAGGCATAGAATGATGATTGGAAAAAGAGGAAATGGCTTGGAGGAGAGTAAAGGTTTAGCAAGAAGAATTTAAAACGACAGGAGCCATCACGTAATAATATTTGACACTTTTGCATGGGCCTGTCTGCTTGAGTGGAATGTAAGATTTCAGGAAGCAAAAATTTTAAAAAATTCATCCAAGACACATTAGCGTGGCCTTTCACAGACTATGCCAGGGTGCTTTGAGGTTGTTTGATGAAGATGATCCTCCTACCTACACTGATTTCAGGTTCAAAAATTAAAAATATAAAAACGTGATAATTTGAATTTGCTGATTTTGGGTAAAATCATTCATTTAGATGCATCACAAATTAATCTTCCTTCACAGAAACAGAATAAGCAATGAAACTCTGTTTTGCAGCAAGCTGCTTCTTAATGTCTGTGGGGACTTTTGTTTATTTGCTGCTATATGATAGTCTTAGGTAAACACCATACAGCTCTATCTACGTGCATCTGGGTAGGCTTCAACATTTTTATTGTGCAACTTAAAAATGAAAAAGCCAAATCCGCTGCACTTAGCAAAACAGCTAAATCTCATTCAGTGTAAAACAAACCCCTACCACCTTCTCGTCAAGTAACCTTGGCCCTTAAAGACCATCCCCACACAATCAGTCACTTCCGTATGCCTTTCATTCTTCCCATATTCTAGGGTTTTTTTTCTCAACGTTTTGTTTCTCTGGGCTGAATTTCATCTCAGTTGATTGCCCAATTCACTTTTCGTTCAGTCATAATTGTTTTTTGAATTGTCTTAAATTCTCAAATGGATTATGACAATTTGAAAATTAACAATGGTGCCTTAATTGCATGGGGCTGTGTGATCCACAAAACCCTGTTGGCTGATGTTTCCTCCCCACCACCTGTAATTTTTTTTAAGCAAAATATGAAAAGGTAGAAATACATACAAGCATTAAACATATGTGGTTGTGATTTATAAAAATGTTTGACTTCCCAAAATTTGGAAATAAACCACTTGTACTTACAAAACCATTTAAATACAGAAAGTATTTTAAAAATCCAATTGGGTTTTCTTTCTTTCAAAACTCAGTTTCTTTCTTTTGTGGAAGTAGGAACATATGCAGGCAGGACATTTTCTGTATGTGCATGGAAATTAAGATTCAGGAAAATAATCCTTATTCTTTAATTATCGAACTTCAGCTGGGCTCTCAATACAGCTTGGCAATCCTCTATCTTGTCCCTGGTGGACTCCCTCTAGAATTCCTTTTGAGGCAGCTGTTTGAAACCTTTAAACTCATGCCATTCTTCTCTTCCCCCCATTCTCAGCCTTGCTTCATAATTTGCAGTGAATATAGCAGCTTCGAGTAGTCTCCTTGGACTTGCCTTCAGACTCACCTGCAAAAGCACACGTCTTTTAATATTTATCCCTCAGTCTTACAGTGAGAAGGTTTTTCCTTCATTCCAATATTAACTTTTTGGGTTCACTGAATTCTATCTTCTCTGGCCTCTTCTCTAGATGTAAATTTCTTTCCTTCCCTCTTCTCTGGCTCCCTCTTTTCAGTCTGCAGACATGGTCAAGTCTATTCTTCACAATCTATTGTTTTCACCTCCTCCCCACTTTCTTATTTACCTTTGGCCCTTTGTGTGTAGCCAACCCTCTTCACCTCCCCTCTCCCTCCCTATTCACCCTGCAAGAAGGTCACACCTGTTCCAAGTGTCACCTGTGAGCCCTTGCCCTTTACTCATCATCTCTGTATTCTAGTTCCTGTTTTTTTTCATCTGCCTTCAGAGAGATGTTTCTGGGTACTCGATTTCAGGTTTTGTGTGTTCCCCTGATTGTGGCTTTCATATACTCCTCATTTAAACTTGGTCCCAACCTGACTTGCTGGGCCAAAGTTTGACCCTTTCTGCCAGGGAATGATGTTTCAAACATTTTCCTGAAGCATGTAGCACTTTGAAAACTATGTTTTGTGGGACACTTTTTCTGTCTTTATGGAAACACATGCTTTTTCTGTCTCTACAAAAGCACGGTCTCTAGTTCCTCAGCTCCCACTCTCTTCTCGTCCCATTGAAGCTGGTCTAGCTGAGACTGCTGATGACTTCCTACTGTTGGATCCCATGGACCGTCAGCCAAAACTAGGCTGAATGACCCATTTCCAATTTTCAACATTGTCTCATCTTTTAACACTGTTGACTACTTCTGACTTTTTGAGGTTTCCCTGTCATTTGCTTTCCAGAATGCCAATCGGTATACATGGCTTTACTGATTACCTACTACTCTGATTCTTGAGATACAAAGGGGAGAAAAGCATCTTCCCCCAAGGATACTATAGTGTAGTGGAGAAGAAACACAAGTGGTAGGCAAATACAATTCAGGATATAAATCCCACACATAGAAAGTACTCAATCCTGTGCCTATAGGGTCAAAGAGAACCTTACTTATTTCTAAACTGAGACTTGAGGAATGATTAGGAGCTACGTAGGTGGGATGAGGCCAAAGGTGAGAGTTCCAGGAAGAAGGAGCTGCATAGACCAACATGCAAAGGAGAGAGGATATTGATCTTTGGATGACTTCAGGAAGTCTGAAGTGATTGCAGCCTAGGGGTTAACATGTGTATTGTAAGAAATGGGCCCAGACAGGAGGCAGGGACCAGGTCATGAAGGCCACATGAGCCATTTTAAAGAATTTGGAAATTATATATGAAGGCGATGAGAATCTTCTGAAAAATATTATACTGAGGACTGAAAAGATTAGAGTCATATTCTAGATATATCACTCTAGTTGCTGAGTAGATAATAAATTGAGTGATTTTAAGAGTGTTGTAAGGAGGTTTGGTTAAAAGGCTGTGGCATAAATCTAGGCAAGATGGTCCTGGTCTGATCCAGGTAATATGGATAGAAGGAGGGGAAAATAAGTGATAGATTTTACTGATATTAAAGAAAAATAATGGAAAAGATTTAGCAATTGATGGAACTATCTACTTCGGTTATCTTCAGATCCTTGATATCCCACTCTGGCATTCATACCTATAAAATTTATAGTATTTTTCACGTTTTATTTTGTTTTTCTACTACATTACAGGATCTATAACGAGGATTCTATGATTAGTCTCTGTCTCCATTGCTCAGCTTGATGCTTTGCGGACAGCAGGTAAACAATAAATGCTGGTTGACTGAGTAACTCGCCTTCCCTGGGTAATGTTAGGTGCTAGTTTTTAGCACACACCTCAGCCAGATTATCCCTCTCACCCTTGTCACCCTCGCTTTCATTATACAAGTGTAGAGAATGCTTCATGGTTTGAACACTTAAAAAAATGTTGCAAATCAAACTTTATTTTTGTGTTTAAACCCTTTATAAATATTTTTAATAACGTGAAGGTAGATATTCCATCATCCCTTTATTAGCTTTCTATTGCTGCTGTAAAAATTACCACAAACTTAGAGACTTAAAACAACACAAATTTATTATTTTGCAGTTTCTGTTGATCAAAAGTCCAGGCAGGCTTGACTGGGTTCTGTGTTCAGGGTACTGCAAAGCCGAAATCAAGATATCTCTGGGAAGATTTCACTTCCAAGCTTGTTTGGTTGTTGCCCAAATTCAGTTCCTTGCCATTGTGGGACTGGCACCTGAGGTCCCTCTCTCCTTGCTGGCTGGGGGCTGCTGTTGCCTGGTAAAGGCCACTTGAATTGCTTTTCAAATGTCCCCCTCCCTCTTCAAACCAGCAAGGGCAAGTCAAGTCCTTTTTATGTTTTGAACCTCTCCGATTTCTCCCTATGATCCTGCTTCCAGCTTTTTAGGACACATGTGATTGGGCAGTTGAATAATCCAGGATAATCTCTTTATTTTAAGGTCAACTGATTAGTAACCTTAATTGCATCTACAAAGCCCCTTTTGCCATGTAATGGAACATATTCATGGGCATGATATTTCATCATGTTCAGTCTGAGGATTAGGACAGGACATTTTAGAAACTCTATCACATCCTTGTTTTAAATTAGAAAAAAATATACAATAAATTAGAAACAATTATAATGTCATATTATAAATTAATCATTAGTATTGGGCATAATTTTTTTCTCTGGATAAGTATCACATCTTATATATATTTATCTTACATATATCATTTGTTACCTACTGAAGTTTTAGATCTGTTTTTTAACCTTTCTACTGTTCTATCTGAAACTACTTTGTTGAAAGTGGAAAGGATAGGTCTTCAGTAGTCAAGATGCCTGAATAGTAATGTCCCAATGATGAAAAATATACACATATAATTTTGTGACCAGCAACATTTATGAGGAAAGATTTTTAGCTATGGAGAAGGGAAGAAGAGGCAGTGTGAACCTGTTGTAATCACACTGCACACTTATGATTTTGTGATCCTGAGAAATGGAGATTCATGACTTTCCATTTTGGATATTCAAAATTCCAATAGCTCCCATATTCAATATGACTTTTCATTTATTTAATAAATATTTAATGAGCATCTGTCAGTTGTCAGGCAATATTCTATGTACCAGAAATAGGGTGGAGGATAAAACAATGCCAGGCCCCTCTCTTCTTGGAGCTTCCTGTTGCTGTGTACTTTGGCAAACAAAGTAGTAAAATGGCAAAAGAGAGACAGGGTGGTTGTCTCTTCTCATATGGACCCAATGCTCTTCTCATGTACTCAAAGAGCTTCCAATACCAATTTTTCTCTCTTCCTGAAAAGCAGCCTTGCACTCTGGAGGGCTCAAAGAGAGACTCCAAAGGTGGGATGGCTTTGACCAAACTGATTCAGCAGGGATGTAGGCCCATAGAGGCAGATGGAGTTGGGAAAATATTCTGATTAAACAGTAATGAGCTTGCTTTTTTCAAAAGGTTTGGCATAAGAAAAAAAAAAAAGAGAGACAGAGAAATCACAAAAAATAAACCTAAGGAGAAAGTTTCAAGGATGACTTTAAAAATTCAACCAACATTTATAAGTTCCAGTAGCCTCTTGGTTGAATCCTTGGGGTTCTCTAGATATAGTATCATATCATCAGCAAATAGTGAGAGTTTGATCTCTTCTGTTCTCATTCGAATGCCTTTAATTCCACTGTCTTGCCTGATTGCTGTGGCCAGGACTTCCAGCACTATGTTCAATAGAAGTGGAGGCAAAAGCAAAAACCATATGATACTCTCAATCGACGCAGAAAAGGCATTTGACAAAATTCAAGCATCATAAATATCTTTACAGGATTTTAATCATAGCTTGTTATTGTTGCTTGTTTAAACAGTGCTATTTACTTAACATTATGTCATACAAGTTTTCTCCATTAGAATTTACCCATAGTGGCAGCATTAATAGGAATAATATCCAAAGAGGTCAGATAACAATTTTGAGATGTGTAAAATAGGTTGTACTTCCTGCTTTCATCCTTCCTTTTTCTTTATAATAACTTATATAATAATATCTGGAAACCAATTCTAGAGAGATATGTGGATGCCGTGAAGTGCAAGGAAGTGATCAATAGAACCCTCTTTCTTTCACAAAGATTTGGGAGGATCTTGGCATCTTGGTTTGGAGGAATCGCTTCAGTGTTACTAATGCCACATTGTTCTCTTTGTAAGAGGGAATATTTTTCTCAATTAAAATGTGAATTATTTTGAAGAAAGTGGTTAACTAGTTTTATTCTGAGTGCTACTATTGGAACTAAATCAGTCTGTCAGGGCCACTGGTAGATCCAAAGCATGGTCACTGAAAAGAAAGTAAAACAAGATATGGGAAAACCCAAGTTAAAAGAGGATAAAACTTGAGAGAATGGACTTAACAGAATTTTTAAATTTATCAGCATTTGTTAACCACCATCTTTATGTAAAGCACTGTGCTAGGTTCTGATGATAAGGCAATAAACAAGACAGATTTGGCCATTGCCCTTGTAGGGTTTATGATGTAACTGTTGCAACACTGAGTTCTGCTGTCCCTAAACAAAAGTATGGAAAGACCAAGAGGAAGAAAGAGTTCTTGGAATAGCTGTCAAAATACCAAATATATTGCAGTTTGGGACAATTAACTAATAAGCATGTGACGAAGCTTTGGGTTTAGTAATATAGTTTTAACCATGCCATCAATCAGTTTCCATATTTAAAAGCAAAAAGTAAATGAACAAAAGAAGTTTCACTTGTTTTCTTGGAGACATCTTCCTTAGTGCCACATGTTATTCTGTGGTCTGAACTGGGTCTTTTCCGGGCCTACTGAGTATCTGTCATCTTGGTACTTTCCTTGTTATCTTGGAAATTTTCTTCTCTTTCCTCCATTGTTTGATCCCCAGTTTCCTAGATTCTGTGTTTGTCTATTTCTTGGTTTACTCCTTGTTTTGAAGTAGCACAACTTCAGTAGTTTTGTGATTAAAGGTACATAGGACATATGTTTTTGGAATTCTTATATCCATGAAATTCTCTCCTTTATTCTTGACTGATAGTTAGATTGGAACAGGATTCTAAATTGGAAATTATTTGGAGAATTTATTCCCCCTCCCCCACTTTTTTTTTCTTGTTGCTTTTGGGGAATTGAATACTATTTAATTCCTGATTGTTTTTAAGTTACCTCCTGTTTCTTTCCCTCACCCCTCACCTTTCCCTTCCCTCCCCCCAGAAGCTTATAGGGTCTTTTCTTTATCCCTGGTGTTCTGAAATTTCACAGTAATGTATCATGAAATTAGTCTTTTTTGATACATTGTGTTGGGTACTTGGGCTGTTTTAATTGGGAACAGAAGAATGTCTTTAAGTTCTAGGAAAATACTATGTACTATTACTTGGATATTTTTTTTCTCTTCACTGTTTTCTCTGCAGTTCACATTACTCAGATATTGGTCCTCCTGGACTTCTCTAATTTTCTTACTTTTTGTCTTGTATTGTCCACATATATGTCTTCCTGTTCTACTTTCTGGAACATTTCCCCAACTTTTTTAAACTATTAAAATCTTTAATTGTCAAGAGCTTTTTCTTGTTTGTTGATGGTACCTTTTTAAATATTCTATTTAACATTCTTATATTTGAAGATCTCTGTACTCTAAACATTTTCACTCTTTAGTATATACCCAACAGAAATATATGCACATGTATGCCAGGCAACATGTATAAGAATATTCATATCATCATTATTTGTAATAGCCAATATGGGAAACAACCTAAGTGTCAGCAGTAAATGGATAAATTACAGTTTATTTTTATGGTAGAATACTACACGGTGATTAAAAAAGGATAAATTATGACTAAATATAACAATATGGATAGATCTCACCAATATAATATTGAGCAAAAAAAATCAGCAAAAAAATCAGCAAAAAAAAATCATACTTATAGAAAGTTAAAAATAGGTATTGACGTAAGATTCCTGTTTTATTCATTCTTCTCTAATATGTTTTATCATGTTTTACTTTATTGATGTATTGGTGGATTATTTTAAGTTCTAATTGGAAGCTCTGTATGCTTATGTGAAACAGGTCTACTGACTGTGGAATGACCTAGCTGTATCCTTTGGAGACCTCACTCCCTATGTCTGTTATCATAACCGTATCTTTGCTCATTGGTCTCCTTAGTCAGTTTCTCTAAAGAGCAGCCTTTTAATTTTTTGCTGGTGAGGTATATATTTTTATATATATATATACATATATATATATATATTTTGCAGGAATTACCACAATGTGACAGAGAGACATGAAGTGAGCACAAGCTGTTGGAAAAATGGTGCTAATAGATTTGCTTGATGCAAGATTGCCACAAACCTTCAATTAGTGAAAACACAGTATTTGTGAAGCACAGTGAAATGATGCATGACTCTATTTTTATTATCTTAAGGATCTTTTCATTTTTGTGAACTTCTTTTGCATATGTGTACTGCTTTTATTTGTACTCATTAAACAGCTTTGTAAAATATATATATAATATATAAATGTGTCCATATGAATATACATCTATATTTAAAACAAATACATATGTAAAATATATACATATAATTTTTTAGGTCATAGGAATTTTATTCTAAGTTAATGGCTTGGATCAGAAACATTCGTAGACTTTAAAGAATACATTTACATAAAATAGTTAATGTTTCGTATTTAGGAACTTTGATACATGTTTAATATAAACAACCTTGTTGAATAATTTTCTTTCTTGAATTCTTACAAGGCTACAAGGTATTTATAATTGAGCTCTAGATATAATATTAATTATTGAGTGAATACAATGTGATATATTGCTTTATGTAATTTTAAAATTATGAGGTAACCACATTATTCAATATATCACTTGATTTTTAATCACTTACACATAGGATATAAATACATATAATATGTGCTTGAAGTAAAAATGGAATTATTTTCCTGAGAACATCCCTTATACATACTCGTTTAAAAAAATTGGAATAATTTAAACTTTGCTCTGCTTTGAAAAAGGAAATTAATCTGAAATTAACATTTTAATCAGAGTTACAGATTGTATTTAGAGAATGTATTCATGACTGTGGTGATTTATCTATAAATTTTTTAATACTTAGAGATACGTCTTCATCATCTGAAGAATCATCTAATGAGATTTTATTTCTTTAGCATATTTTTTTATTGTGTTTATCACAATATTATGGTTAATGTGCAATTCATTAGCAAGTCACAAATTAGCTCTCTAAATCTCCTTGTGTTTGTGGTAGGATTTTCACTTGTCTATTCACAAAATCACTCACCTGGTCTGTATAGCTCCTAGTATGTAGTTGTACTTCTGTTGCCTGCAGTTGGGTGTGGCAATGGAAAGTATTAAAGATAACTGGTTTTTCCATTAAAATGAAGTTCTAACCAGTTGAATTTTAAATTTAATGTGAAAATAGCAATATATATGGGATTTGGCCACTTTTCAATATCCGATGTTTTAGTTGGAGAAATAATAGAACATTTCTTACCAGTCGTCTTGAGTGGAAGAAAGCACAGTCTTTGTGGCCTGGCTTCATGTTTGAATGTAAGTTCTTCCAAATTCCATTTAGAGATAACTTATATAAAATAATTTTAGTTATTTAACTTTTTAGAGATAGAGATTTTATTTTTTAAAGCAAAATTTTAGGACTGCTTTAGCTGAGGAACAAAATCTTGGTTAATTTTTGTGTAGATACAAATGTCTACAAATGCTTCTCCATAAATTTCTGTGGCTGTTAAAATGGAAAATAGCTAAAGCCCATAAGTTAGGAAAGTAAAATTGTGGGAAATAAAACACTGTTTCAAATTATGGCATAGTCAGTGGAAAGAACAATAGAACTTATTTAAAGAAATCTGTTCGTTACTCCTTATGCCAGGATCACACTTCCTTAGTTCATTTTGTGCGGCTATAGCAGAATACCACAGACTGGGTAATTTATAATGAACAGAAATTTATTGGCTCAGTTCTGGAGGCTGGGATGTTCAATATCACGGTAGCATCTGGCAAGGGCCTTCTTGCTGCATTTTAACGTGGTAGAAGGTCTCATGTGGCAGAACGGCAAGAGAGAACAAGAGGGTGCGACCCCAGTCCCACTGATAATGGCATTAGTCCGTTCATGAGGAGCCCTCAGAATCTAAACACCTCTCAAAGGTCCCACCTCCCAACACCATAACATTGCAATTAAATTTCAACATGAGTTTTGGAGGGAACAAACATTCAAACCATGGCACACTGTCTTGATTACTGTGATTCGTTTTGTCTTCTTCCAGCTTTGCGTTTTGTTTTTTTTTTTAAACAATGCTTTGGGTAATCTCTAGGTTCTTTGTATTTCTATATAAAGTTTGTCTTTTTTTTTTATTGGAAATCCTCTTTTCTTCTATGTTGATTTTTATAATGCAGAAAAACTGGTGAGATTAATTCAATTTTTAAAAATAGGCATAGGTATGTATAGATTTTGTGTTATCTTTGATATTTTTTTTTTAGGTATTTGTCCATTCCATGTAAATTGTCAAATTTATTTGCATAAAGTTGTTTATATTTCCTTATTAGCCTTTTAATTCCTCTAGATCTTATATTATCTATTGCTTCATAACAAATTATCCCTAAACAGCAGCTTGAAACAACCAGCATTTTTTATTTTCATAATTTCTTTGGGTCAGGAATCATAGCTGGGTGCCTGTGGCTCAAAATTTCCCTCAATGCTGCAATCAGGGTTCAGCCAGGGCTCTAGTTATTTCAGGGCTTGACTTGGGGAGGATCCTTTTCCATGCTCTCTCACATGGATACAGAATTCTGGATTGACATTTATTTCCCCCTCTCATCACATTAAAAATGTGTTTCTGCTGTGCCTTGGCTTTCGTTGTTTCTAGTAACAAGCTAGTTGTTTTTATATTGTATTGTATTTTTGTATTTCTGTGGGTGCTTTCAGGATTTTCAGGATTTTTGGTTTTCAGCTGTTTGTTTATGATGTGCCTAAGTATCGTTTTCTTTGTATTCATCTTCTTTGGGGTTTGCCAAAATCTTGAATCTTTAAATTGATGTCTTCCACCAAATTTGGGGAATTCTTGGCCATGGTTTCTTTAAATATTTTTGTTTCCCATATCTCTGTCTGCTTCTGGAATGACAATTATACATACGATAGACCTTTCGATATTATCCCGTAAGTCACCATGGCTGACTTATTTTTTTTCAACCAATCATTTCTTCTCCCCATTCTTCATATTCAAAAAATGTACTGACTCTTCATTCAATGAATTTTGTTTTTTAAATTTAATAAAAATTCTTGATTTCCATTTTATTCTTTTTTATGGTTTCTTTTCCTTTGCTGAGCTTACCTATTCTTTAATTCATTCTCAACATTTATTGTTTATCTAAGGCATAGTTTGAATAGCTATTTTAATATCATTGCTAATTTCAACATTTAGGTTATCTCCAGTTGGTTTCCATTGATTGCTTTTTCTTATGGCATAGTTTTGATGATTTTTCAATTGACAGTAAGAATCTGACATCACAGTGGAAACTGTAATTATATAATATCATTGTAAAATTTTTGTTATATATTCTCAATGTTATACATTGTTAATGTATAACAATAATGTTTCACATTATTGTTCCCTTATAACTTCTAGGAATGTCCTTTTACAAAATGGATGTTTTAACATGCTCTATGCTTGCTTTCTATTGCAGGGCATCTTCTCTACATTCAGTATCATCCAAGTCATTCCGTGATTTTTTAGTAGAAGAAAAAAAGTCTATGACTGGTCATAGTTCAGGAGATCATGTCAGAAAAGTTTGTTTTAAAGGAATTGAAAGTTCTCAGACTCCAAAAGTTGTAAGGTAAAAAACTAAACTTAAAACTAATACATTTTCTACCTTAAAATAGTCTATGGTAGTTTTATGTCTGAAATAATCTTTAAAAATTTAAGTCAGATTTTTATACATTCTTTTACATTCGTAATTAAAATTAGCATGTCTGTTCCCTTCCCCTCTTTTTTATTGAAGCAGTTATTGAGGTATAATTGGTTTAAAATAAACTTCATATATTTGAACTTTACATTCTGAAGCTTTGGCATATGTATACACCTGTGAAACCATCACCACATTCAAGATAGTGAACATAATCATCATTCTCAGAAGTTTCCTCAGTGCTTCTTTGCAATCTCTTCCTCCCCTGCCTTTGTATCTACCCTGTTTCCCTAGACACCCACACCCTCCAGCAAGCAACTGCTAATCTCCTTCTGTCAGTATAGGGTGTATATTTTAGAGTTTTATATCAGTGGACTCATACAATTATGTACTCTTTTTAAAATCTTTTACTCAGCAAAATTATTTTGAGATTCAGTCATGTTGTGATGTGTATCAGTTGATTCCATTTTATTGCTAAATAGTATTTCATTGTGTGGGTATACCACAATTTATCTCTGTCGACAGACTTTTGGGTATTCTAGTTGTTTTCTCTAGCTATTTTTGAGACTGCATTTTAAAGTTCAATATATTTTAAACAGATGTTTCGTATTTTAAATGCCTCCATGAAACATGAAATCTATCCATAATTTAAAAGCAATATTTAAAAACAAAATAGCTTCCCCAGCATCGTGTGTAAATTCTCTTAATTGTTGTTCAAAAGGGAACATTCTTGGGGCATTACAAGGGCCCATGTTGGAAGAAAAAAATATTTCAAGTTGTTTAACTAAATGGAGATTTTTTTCTTATGTCTGCTAATACTGCAACTCCCAAAGAGATATTACTCCCTAGAATGTTTTAGACAAAACAAAAATGTGATTAAAAATACAATTATGACCGGGCTGATGTTCTGTGTTATGTAATGATAAACCCTTTATTTTACTCACTGTCAAACTTTTTTCTTTTCTCCTAAACCCTTTCTATTAATAAAAATGAAATGTTCTGTCCAATTCCATTGTATCAAACAGATAATATAAACTTCTCTGAATAAAAGAGAGGGGACTGAGAAATATGCTAGTGTAACCTCGCCTTATTTGCCTTGTAAGCAACTCTGAGGAACTGTCAAAGTCTTCTGACAATTGTTTGGAAACTACTGGTTTAGATGAAATGTTTAGACATATTTTTATTGTTGATACTATGACTGGCTTCCTTATTAGCAACATGTACGTTTAAGAGCAAAGTTCTTCAGCCATTTTCGTATAATACAGAAAATCAGAGATTAGAAAGGCTCTTAAAAAGTCATCTGGTCCATCTCCCTAACTTTTCAAACACATTTAACAGTGGAATGCTATTTTAAAATAAAAATTTTAAATGGAGCTCTAACATAAGAAACAGATTAAGCCTTTTACATATTAATTTATACATTAAAATTTTAATGTTTATGATAGGCTAATCAATATAAAATTAGGTGCAATGTAAGACATTTGTAGTCTTAAAATTGGGAAATAAATATTTATTGATTATCTGCTTTATATTCGACATTATGCTAAGTAATAGAGTTATAGTGGTGAACAAAATGAACATAGCCCCTAGCCCCTACCTATATAGAATTTACAGTCTAAAGGAGAAGAAAAACTTTAAACAAGTAATTAAATAAATAGCAGTATATACAGCATTATGAAGAAAAAGTATATTAGACTCAACAGTTTATTTCTACATTTTGTTTTAATTATCTAATACCAAGAAATCCTGACTGAATTAAGTAAGTAGTTAAAAATGATTTTTTTGAATCAAACCCTCTTGGCATTCTCTAGGATTACTCTTCATTTAAATAGAGATGGTAGAAGAAGCTTTGTTCTTGAATATTAAAACTAATACACCTGAGAATAGAAGTTAATATCTTGATAATCTTCAATGTATTAAAAGTATTTGAATGTATACTTTTTAAATTAGTTTCAAAAATGTATTTTGAGGAAAAAAATGAAATACTGACAAATGTTGGTTGAACATTTTATGGTAAACTGAAAACTACTGAACTGAAACAATTTAAAACTACCTAGTGTCTTATAAGTTGTTTTCTTAAAAGATGTTGAGGTAAGGGTATTTATTCCATTCCTAAGTGACAGATAATCTCCTAGGGTTGTTAAATTCTCACAGTAAAAATAATGTTTATGTCTTTCTACATTTCAGTGCCATTTTTACACAGGCAAACATATATTCTTACATAATACATGTATATTTTATATATTCCATTAAGACATACATAATATGCATAATTATAATAAAATAAATGTTTTGAAATAGTCACTATGTATACTTCTCTCATTAGTGTGTTTTTTTATCCCAGTCGAATTATTTTTTAATTAAATGAAAATCTTATACATTTTTAAAAATTAAAATCTTTTTTTTTAAAAAATTGGGTACTTGGTATATCCTCTGTAATGACCCCAGTTTCATTTTTCCAAAATAATTATAATATTTTAAAAAACTGAATATAGTCCTTTTGATATAAGAAAAATATAAGAATTTCATTGGTTCTATTAGTTGTATAATAAATGATATCCTGTAGATCATGTTTTTAAATAGAAATACATGTAACTTGTTTTCCTACTGTGAGACACACAAATATGTCTCTATTTATATTCATCTTATCCTTCTTTCTTGTTTCATAATAGAAAAGTTCTCTCTCGTTTCTTAGGTCAATACCAGTGCTTTTATTTTAATCATTCCCACTTTAGAAGCCTTAAACTATTAATTATTCCTTTCCTTTCTTGTATTTATTCAACTTTTTCCTTTTAACTAGATTCTTCCCATCTGCTTTTGAATGTGCTCAGGTCTCTCTCATGTGGTCTGGGCATACTTTCTTCTAGCAATTGCCTTATCATTACCAATTCTTCACGCCCTTCACAGCCAGATTTCTCAAAAGAGCTATTAACTTCCACTCACTTCTTAATACATTCTGGCTTCCAGCGCCATTACTGAACTGAAATAGTCTGGACTGAGTTCAGCAGTGATCTTCATATTGCCAACACCGTGGACTTCTTATGTGACTTACCACACTTGAAGTTCAGTTACAGGTCATCTTCTCTTTTCACTTTATATTCTTTCTACACTTTCCATTTTATGAGCATACGTTCAGTTATCAAATGTCTACTAAAGACCCAAAATTTATGTCTCCTGCCCACATCTATCATCTAAGCTTTAGACTTAGATATTTAACTGTCTACCTGACCTTTCCATCCTATTTGGATGTTCAGAAACACCTCAAACTTTATGTCCAAAACCAAACAATGTTTTCTTCATACCCCTCTCATAAAACCAAAATTAAACAAAAATACAAACAAAACATAAAACAGCCCATTCTTAATGAATTTTCTTCTTCAATAAATAACATTTGCAAGTCTTTAACACCTCCGTCTTCCTTACTAATAGTCTATCATTAGGGTATTCCAGTTTGTCTCTTAAATATTTCTCAAATCCAAACTTTATCTCCAATGCCATCACCCTCCTGCAGAGTACTGTGTTCTTTCTCTTGAGTTCTCCTCTCTGGTCTTGTCATAGCCTTTCTTCCTTTACTTCAATATATTGAGCCAGTGTATTCTTTTTAAAATACAGGGCTTACTGCTTTTACATTAAAAGCTAGAATTTTTGATATGGCCTTCAAGGCATATGTGGTTCCTGCCAGCCTTCTTTAGCTTTATTTTGTAACATAATCTCTGTATTCTAGCCATCCTGGCCTTCTCTTAGTTCTCAAATGTACTTCTTTCGATTTCCTTACTAACTTTGACTAATTGACTCTGACTCTTCTTTCAATTTCTATTCAGTCATATTCTTTAGAGAAGTCTGACTTACCTTACTGGCGCAATTTCCTGTTGTATGTTCTCGTAGGTCTTTTCCTCCATCGTACTTTCTGCAGTGGTAATTATTATTAGTGTGATTCTCTAATGTTTGTCTGTACAAATATTTTCATGTCTGAATATTTAACTGTGTTCAATGAGAGCAAGGAAGATATCTCTCTTTGCTCATCATTGTTTCACCGGTGTTCAGAATGGTTCCAAACATATAGTAGATGCTCAGTCAGCTGGTGAATGAATGAATAAATGAATTAAAACTGTAGCTGTTTCAAGTAAAATTTGTTGCTAATGTAGTGAGTTATATTGCATACCATACATATATAAATTTGAAAGTAAGAAAATTAAGATCATTTTTGTAATATTTTTGCATTTTAAATACTAATGTGTATTGGAATTGTAAAATTTTCTTTGGATAAATAACTTACAGAACTCTTAAAATATTAAGGAGCTGTAGTTTCATAGTTGATCACTAGAGTGTGCTATAACATCAGGGCTCTTAAATAGCTATGTTTTAAATAGCTGTGGCTATCACTTATAGTGATTCTGAGGACAAAAACATAACTTGAGTTTCAGTTTTTATTTAATCATAGAAAATATGTAATCAGAAGTAAGGTTTTTTTAAAAAAGAAAATATAAAATGTTACAAAGTAAAGCATTAATTCAGCAAATTATGAGACACCTAATACTGGCCTCTGTTGCATGTATATAAAAGAAGAATATACTTTAATGTGTTTGAAATCTAGTTGGTAACAAATATGCACACATGGAACTTAAATGACAAACAGAATGAAATTGTAATACAATATAACAGTAATAAAGAGGTCAGAAGGCAATATATGATTAAATGCCAAATGAATGTTTCAGAGAAGGGAAAATGACAATGGGCTAGAGTTGTCAGGAAGACCTCATTGAGGAAGAAGGACTTGTGTGTATTCAATTCTAAATATTTTATCATCATGTTTATGACTATGTGAATAATATTAGAAAAAATAGGTCACTTAATTATCAATCCCTTTCAGTGTCACAAGCTTTTGAACATAGGATGGGAGTTTTAAGGAGAAATAAAAGAAGAGAGGAGTAAGGGTGGTATAAACAGAGGAAACAGTGGGAGTTAAAACAGGAAGATAGGAGCACTTTGGAGTGCTCCTTTGATCCTTTGGAGGTTAGTATGGCAGGGATATGGGGACTCATCTCAGAAAATTCCACAAATCACACATTCTTGTTTACTTGTAGAAAATGTGTGTGTGTGTTTTTTTTAAGGCTAGGGCAAGAATGACAATGTCATTTGAGGATGTGAAAGTGTAAAAGAGGGATTTATACAATATTTGTTTAATGTTACTTACATATTTTTTTTTTATTTCATGTGTTTTCTTTCATTTTTCTTTCATTAAATGCCCGCTTATGTAATTCTGGATGGAAAATGTGAACTTGTGTTTTTAATTAGTAAGAAAAACTACTTGTGAGACAAAAACCATTCTGTGATTATATCAGTTCTAATCTTATATGAAAATCTTTAATTAAGCTATTACAAGTTTCTTTTTTAAAAAGCCCAACTATATGAGCAAAAAGTAATTTATTTCTCTTAAGTCTAAATTTGACAATATTAGTATTGTTCAGTTTGAACAAGTCTTTTTTTTTTTAAACAAGTCTTTAAAAGAAGATTTAAGTTACCCTTTTCATGAGGCAAAGTTTTATACAGATTTCTCCTGAGATGTATTTCTGTGTTGCTAATATCTAAAGCTTAACAATGCTATATTTATTATTTGAAAACTTAGCATGTTTTTGATATTTGTTTCATCATAGCTCTATGTTATTTAATAAATTTGCTTCATTTTAAGGTGAAATTTTGACAGACTCCAAAGTTGTTAGCATAAATTTATAATTATAAATTTACAAATAATTATAAATTTATAATTAATGAAATTATCTATTGAAAAACCATTAGTGGAAAGAGTTTTGGAAGTATAGTTTTATAAAACAGATTTGAGTTTCATTCTAATATCATAGCCTTTTCTGAAGCTTTCTGTACCTCAGTTTCATCATATGAGAAATGAGAGTAGAAATATCTATCACACAGGTTTACTATAGGCTTATATCAGATAATGTATATGAAACTATTAAATAAATTATAAAATGCTATATATATAAGTTGTTAAACTTTGGCTGCTTCACTTTGATTTAACAAGGCCTATCTGTATAAGACACTTTAGTTGTAATATTCAGTTTTGTTAAACAGTGACATACCATTTTTGAATACAGGGTATTGCAAGGATTAAATGAGATAGTATGCCTATTACTTAGCAATTAAATAATTGATTCTACAATATTTTTGCATTTCTTTGAAAGTGTCAAGAGAGTTTAGTTGATTCCAGAACACCAGGAGGATTTTGGAGCACCATTGAAGTCATTATCTGTATTTGTTCTATGGTATATATTAATGCCCTGGAAGGATTCTAATCTCTAGCCCTGGACTGACTTTAAGACCATTTTTAAGGGGACTTAACCAAGGGACTTTACATTTAGTCTCTGTCTAAAGTGATTATCTGTTCTATCAGAATGTAGACTTTTTCCCTTTATTTTAAAGTTATTCTGGTGTAGATTCTTATCATATCATAACAAGTTTATCCCAACAGCTTTCTTGTTCATTTCCTTGACTTCATTTTTCTCCTGGCCGGAGGTCATCTTCTACTTCACCCTGGGAATTTCTCTTTTTTGGGTGTCATAAGTTAGGTAAAGATTCAACAAGTTTCAAGCCATAGAACTTCATTAAAACTTAGAACCCTATAACTAGACCTATTCTCATTTTATTTTGTATTTTAGTACCTGGATCTGGAAGAATAAATTGTCAGTAATTTAAAGGAATAAGGAACTGAAAAAAAAAAAAAACCCAAAACTTTGCTTTTCTTTATCACATACTAAAAAAAAAAAAAAACACTTTGAATTACTGTACCAATCAATTATAATTTAATAAATTTTAAAAAAACAAAAATTTTCCGGGTATTATGACGGAAATTGAGAAAAAAAAATGAATGAATGAAAAAAAGACAAAAAACATGA
>CAUYSK010061652.1:0-10501 GCA_963575035.1 Avahi laniger | reverse complement strand
CTTTGTTTTAAGGGGAAAAGAAAAATGCTAATTTTGCTAATTATGTAATTCATGATTACTCCAAAAAATTTAACAGAATCCGTTTTTTTAAATTAAAAAAATGTCTTTTAAGAGATAGGGTCTCACTCTGTCACCTAGACTAGAGTGCAGTGGCATGATCAAAGCTCACTGCAGCCTTGAACACCTTGGGGGTTCAAGTGACCCTCCTGGCTCAGCCTCCCAAGGAGCTGGAACTACAGGCATGTACCACCACACCCAGCTAATTTTTAATTTTTTTTTGTAGAGACATGGTCTCACTATGTTGCCCACGCTCGTCTAGAACTGGCCGTAAGCCATCCTTCTGCCTTGGCCTCCCAAAGTACTGGCATTACAGGTGTGAGCCACCAACACGTAGCCATTAACAGAATCCTTAATGATACTCCCTTTTCAATGAACATGGGTGTGTAGATAAAAGAAAAAAAAAATAAACAAATAAAAAGAAAACAAACTCGCTAGTCTAGCTCCTTGTCTGGTCCTCTGAGTGCTTAACCAGTTGTTCATAACATAATGACTGCCATTTTACCTGGAATATCTAGCATTCCCAAACAGCAAGCAATCAAAACTTCTGGGATGGATTGAGAAATGTTACAAATGCATGGCTATTTCAAAAGTATAATTCTATTGTGCTTTGTCCCATGAATTCCTTTCTAATCAACTGTTCAAATTCTTTAAATTCAATCTTAAACCTATCTCTTCCAAGGCAGCTTTCCTCAAGTTGGAATCAATTCCTCTTTCTGGTGAGCTCCAAGAGTACCCTAAGCCATGCCTTTCCCATAGCACCATTCACTGTCTAACCTGTGTTAGAAATTCCTGGGCATGTCTTATTTCCCTAAGAACAGGCTCTGTGCCTTAATTCCTTTTAGACCCCTCTTAGGGCCTTGAATTCATTTAACATTTCTTGAGCCAAATATCAACCAGTGCACAAGCTATCTGTAATATTTCAAAAAAGCCTAACCTTACCAGTGTTAAAAGCAACACAGGCCAACTAAACAAGATCTTTGCTTTGGAAAGAAATTGTATCAACACAGCATAGTAATGCTGATCTCACATTAACCAAATAATCTGATTACCAGTTAAATATGTATATCTGATTAATAACAAATGAAAAAATATAGTTTGCCTACTAATCAACATTTAAAAAGTTGGAGGCTCTGGGCATGCATTTTGTGTACCATATGGGCTTGGAATTGACTTTCACGGCCTACTTAACCTGAGTTTCAACACGGGCTCCCTCACTTAATCAAGTGAACTGTGAACGACTTGAGACTTCAGATCAGATACTTAACCCAAGTCTTATTTTACTCATTAGTAAAATATGGATAATATCGCCAACCTCACAAGGCTATCATAATGACTGAGGGAAATTACACAAATAAAGTATCTATTACTGTGTCCTTACTCTTTATTAATTTATTGTAATGTTTACTATTACAGTATTCTTTTCTAGTTTCTGCACTTTATTTTTTTGAGACAGGGGTCTTGCTTTGTTGACCAGGCTAGAAAGCAGTGGCAGTATCATAGCTCACTGCAACCCTCAAACTCTTGGGCTCAAGTGATCCTCCTGCCTCAGCCTCCTGAATAGAGGGACTACAGGCATGCACCACCATGCCTGGCTAATTTCTCTAATTTTTGCAGAGATGGGTCTTACTATGTTGTTCAGGCTGGACTCAAACTCCTGGGCTCAAGTGATCCTTTTGCCTTGGCCTCCCAAAGTGCTGGGATTACAGTGTGAGTCACTGTGCCTGGCCAGTTTCTACATTTTAAACAGGACAAATGCCTCAATAATTTCACGAAAATGACAAATCCTGCACTTGATTCTGCCCAGAGAGTGAATTTACAGCACGTGGGAGGTACATAATAACCTCTGTTGAACAAGACTGGTGTTAGCTGCAGACAGTTTCTCAGGGTACACAAACCGAGACACCTGAGCAGGAGATGTGACAGAGCCTGGGCTCTCTGTACTGACAGTACTCACAAAGCAATTATCAGAGATTTCATTTGCTTCCTGGACACAGGAAAAAGATGTTATTTTATGTATAATCACTAATACAGTCAAGACCCTAATGGAAGGTTCTTAAATACAAAAGAAACTTTCAAACTTTACTTTCGACTTTACTGTCAAACTTCATGAGGAGAGACATGATGTACTATAAAATTTTGTATCCTCCATAACACTCTGAACACAGTAAGGACTTCATAAATATCTACTTAAATAAGAAAATCAAACCTGTACTTTTGTATAATGCCCTTCTGATCAATTCCACAATTCTCATACTTGATACTTACATGTTAACTATCAATGTCTAGTGAGAAACCTAAGAATGAACAAACCTGATCTAAGGACTCAGGTCAGTCAATTAAGGAAACCATAATCTTAAACAGGTTACACCAAGAGGGTAAATAAACATTATGACACAAATACAGGCACAAATGTACTATCAAGGCACATTCCATTAAACCACTAGGTACTCACAGAGGCAAAGGTGCCAATCTGTTTGATATTCTGTTCATAGCTCTGCGAGCTGGTAGGACGGCCAGGGGTTCTCCTGGAGTACCAGAAAGTGTAGTTGTACTGAAGGGGATGCTCTGCTGGTCCAGGGACAACAGCCTGGGAAGTAAAGAATGTGTGTTAATCCTGGGCATTCATCACATACTCTGACACTGAGAGAACATTTTACAGTGTCAGTCCTTACCATCTCCACAATTAAAAAAAGATACAACTTCAATTACCTGCAATGTGTCCAAGATTCTGCTTATACAGTATATTTCCTTAACTGATTCTAAATTCCCATAACACTTTCTCTGTGTTCTTATGGCTTTTATAACTTTCTCCCTCACAGAGTGATAGGTATTTATGTTTGCCTCTTATCTTAGCATATGCGCAGTCCAAGTACTGCCTCTTCTACAACACTCTTACTACTTACTGGCAAGTTGTTTAATCTGTTTGTGCCTCAGCTTCTCACCTGCAAAATGGGGAAAATAATAATAATAACCACCTCACAGGGCTGTTGAGAGGATGAAATGAATTAGTGGCAAACGCTCAGTAAATGTCAGCTATTATTATTATTACTGCTATTAAATGTAAGCTCCTTGATCT
The DNA here is from genome assembly GCA_963575035.1 of Avahi laniger. Taxonomy (NCBI): domain Eukaryota; kingdom Metazoa; phylum Chordata; class Mammalia; order Primates; family Indriidae; genus Avahi; species Avahi laniger. The sequence continues at coordinate 7,365 of CAUYSK010061652.1, read as the reverse complement.
ACAGTTTCATTCCCCTTTCTGTCCTCTTAGCACCTAGCATAAAATGTTTACACTTGGGGCCGGCGTAGTGGCTAATGCCTATAATCCTAGCACTCTGGGAGGCCGAGGCGGGCGAATTGTTTGAGCTCAGGAGTTCGAGACCAGCCTCAGCAAGAGCGAGACCCCATCTCTACTAAAAATAGAAAGAAATTATCTGGACAACTAAAAATATATAAAAAAATTAGCCAGGCATGGTGGCACATGCCTGTAGTCCCAGCTACTCAGGAGGCTGAGGCAGAAGGATTGCTTGAGCCCAGGAGTCTGAGGTTGCTATGAGCTAGTCTGACGCCACGGCACTCTAGCCTGGGCTACACAGGGAGACTCTGTCTCAAAAAAAAAAAAAAAAAAAAAAATGTTTACACTTGGAGAGTATTCAATATTGTGGAATAAATGAATTAATGATTCTTTGATATTTCAAGGAAAAAGCTGATCTTTTCCTCATTCTCTAAATTTTCTCTTTTCCATCTCCCTTTCAACTTAGACTATTACTGACTAAAGAATCTAAAATTTATAGGATTTGAAATATTCCACAGCAACTTATGAAGCAGCTAACAGCCTTGTTAAACTCCAGCATTAATCTCCCCCATCTCAGACTACGAGAATGCTGCAAGCAAGGAAGTACCTCAAGATCTTGTGGCAAGAGAAAAGTTCTAAGTCCCAAAATGAACTGCAGTGATTCCAAAATCTTTTTTTGACAACAAATTCAGATATTCCAAAACAGGATACCAGTAAGTTAATTTGATATCTTCCAGATTAACAGATCCCACAAGATAACGAAGTCTCAAGTCCAAAGGAAACTACATCTGTGCAGTGCAAAACTCACCTTCCTTTTGCTGCTGTTCTGATTCTTGTCTCGTTCCGTTTTTTCCTTCTCACCATCTTTCTGTGTGCTGTTTTCTTCATTCTGATCATGGTCCCCACTGTCATCATCTTTCAAGCTAAATGGGAAGACAAAACAATACCACTCCATGACTAAGCTGATTCTTACTTACCTAACAAAGCCACCACAAATTACCAATGTAGCCAATCCAAAGTCTCTCAAAATACAGGCCATGAGATGCATGTGAGATGAGAGATGGGCAAAGGAATGAAGTCAGGTGAATTAGGAGAATTAAACAAAATGAAACACTCATCAGCTAACTTGTGAACTCTAGGAAGCACTGTTGGTTTTCTAATAAGCCACACAAAAATGCAGTTAAAGGCATTGTTTAAGGTAAACAGTTTAAGGGATTTTCTTTGCCAAAAATACAGTCAATAATGAAAAGAGTTTTATTAAATAACTGCTTTGGCATTTCAAATGAAGGTTAAAAACTTACTTATCTATACTGCTACTTTTCCTTCTTACCATCTCTCCTATCCATCCCCACTGTCACTGCTGTAGTTCAGGCTCTCTTCTCTTGATATTTCGATCATTACACTAAATCCTTAAATGGTCTCCCTGACACAAATCTCTTACCCTCTAACCATCCTTCCACCAGCATTATCTTTCTAAATGTAAATCTGATCATTTAACTTCCATGCTTAAAACTTTCAACTGTTTCTCATCCTTTGATGCCCATCCTCTAAGATAAAGTATAATAAAATGTAAGATCCTTTAGAATCTGACTCCTGCCAGCCGGCATCCTCCTTCCCTCCTTCAGCAACCTCTGTTCCCACAACAGTGCCGTCTGCAAACACTACTCCTTCAGCCTAAGGTACCACTCCTCCATGTCTGTTTTTCCTACTAGATGGAAAGTTCCCGATGTTGATTCATCTTGGTCTCCTGCACCCAGGACAAGAAGATGCTGAATAAATGTTAAATGAAAAGGAAAAATAAGTGTCTGAAAGAAGGAATGAACATGTTCTTGCTTCATAAACAGAGTCGAATGTACTTTATGGACTACCCTCTCAGGACCAGTGAAACTGCCCCTAAGGTTTTCAGGTACACCTATAATTCACTGGATGCAGACAAAGAGATAAATGGAAAGTGAGTCCACCAAGATAATAAGAATGGCATTTATTCCAGAGCTAGAACATTAACTCATCATAAATATTCTCCAAAATCATCTTTCTGGCCCCAATAACTGTACGTATAGTCAAATGGAGTTAGGCAATTCTCAAGAATAATACTAGAAATGCTCTAATTATAGTTCACATATTATCCTACACAGATACAGAAACATGTTGTAGAGTATTTTGTATTTGTAGTTTGTTTTTTGGCACTAATTAGATCCTTGAGGACAGGCACCCCCAGTGCCTAGCATATAATAAGCACCCAAAAAATATTAGCGTGGATGAGCTAGTCTTATGTTGGGGCACCCGCCCTACACATTTCACAGCCCTCGCTGTAGGATATATAATCAAGGGGTCACACCCTGTGCCATGAACCTCCCCATCCCTACCCTGTCAAGACACAACTAGGAAGAGCACCTGACCTAAGGGCATTCTAGCATGGCCAAAAACCTATGTCTCAGGGAGATGTTGCTGAAAAATATGAGCAGATTCTTCCCTGAGCATTTCATCCAGGAGACGAAAGATAACAGGTTCAGGAGCTGGGGCAGCCATATGGGCCCCATGCAAGAAAGCCATAAGGGAAAAAAGACAATGAGCAAAAGTAGAGAAGGCCAGTAAAGAGAAAGAGAAGAGAGCAGATGAGCAGAGAAAATGGAGAGAAGAGTTCAATTCTGTTACTAATGCTACCATCTCTCTGCTTAGCTCAGCCTCCCTGGACTTCTGGGAGACCATTATCTGTGCTTAGGATATCCCCGCCCCCAGCCCCTTACATCACAGATGATGAATGGATCCCTTGTCACAACAGAAAAAAAAGCTTCCCCCTTTATTAAATTTGAGTTGGCTTGGCTCCCTTTTCAAAATGAGCCTGTCTAGTATACAAGTCCCATGGATTAAAAATTACCAATATTTACCAAGCATCTACTGTGTGTATCAGCTACCACAGTACCAGAGTGCCTGTCCCCAAGGATCGAATGAAGGAGATAAAGTACATACATACACATGCCTCAGCATGGTGCAAGGGCCCCTGCTCTGCCCTCATGTCCCAACATCATCTCCTGCCTGGTTTCAACAAACTCCTTTCATGCTGTATCAACCTAATTGCAGTTCCCCAATTTCTCCCTTCTGTTATGCTCATGATGTGATTTCTCTTCAAGAAACCACTCTTTGCCTAGTTAATTTGTCCTTTAGGACTCGGATTGAGGGTCACTATCTCTTGAAAACATTTCCTAATCTCTCTCAACCCAGGCTGAGTCAAGCTCCCCTCTTTTGAACTTTCCCAAATAAATGTATGCATTTGTCCCGGCTATACTATCACAGTCAGTTTTTTTGGTATTCTGATCAATCACATCTCACAAGTTCTTCTGCTTAGGCCCACAACAGCTCCTAATTCTCTTCTCCAGGGCACATCCCAGATATGAAAACTATTTTCCTCTCTTCTTGGCTTCCACTCCGCCGACAACAGCGTTTGGGGTCCCCTGTCACTAGATCTTGGCTAAAGAGGGGCACAGTCATCCTAGCATCTCCCATTTTTGCTAGCCCCAAGAAAAGTAATATTTAAGTTCCCTTCTATTCAGTGGCTTTGCTGCTGATCACTACTAGGAACCAGAGAAAGAATAAGAAAAATAATTACGTGAGAGAAGAAACAATGTTACTGTGACCCCTGGACCACTTTCCACTTCCTTCTAAGACAGTAAATGGAAACCTTAATGGACTTTCATCTAGTGCTTTTATTTCTTGATGGTGGAGCTAATCAAACACCCAGCCTTCTGAGCCTACATTTGAGGCAAATCTTTCATATCCTATTTTCCAGGGGCTACTCTTCCCAACTTGAAGTTGGATCTGAGCCAAGATACAACTCAGACTGAAAAATCAGTGCTCCATAAACTCAGGCAGACAATTAGCATCTCTGAGGATATCCAGACTGAGTAGCACCTTAGTTACCAACCTTCCGCCCAGGTATTTCCCCACATTCTCTGAACTAGACCAATTCCTTAAGGGTAATAACTTGGTCCAATTCATCTTTATACTTCCAGCATCAGACAGTGGCATAAAACAAACCAGTTTAATGAATGGATCTCTAAAGTCAAAGTGATGAGTGCCGAATAAGCAGTTCAGAAAATAGTTAAGAATGGGCCAAAAGACTGACATAGAATAAAAAGAAAATGATACAGAACAGGGACAGAATCAAGTATGGCATCTAGATCTGAAAACCAAGTTTATTACAGTTGGGACTACAGTTCTTGTGAAAGCATCTTAGGGTTTTACAGGTCAACGGGGGACCTCCTGTCCCCCCCAAAAGCAATTACAATCTTCAGTTACATTTATAGAAGCAGAATCCACACAGTAAAGGAGGCGAGAGCTCCTTTTTAATCTGAGCCCACCAGATTACACTACTGTATATATAATAGTTAATAATTATCCTTTGGCCAGGAACTCAATGAAAAAAATGGAAAATAAAAAAACAAACAAAAAATAGTTAATAAATAGAAGTATTAAAATGACTCAGGTTCTTGAATCACAGAAGACAGTTAAAAAAAAAAAATCACTCAGGTTATTTTTTGTCAAGAGGTGCTTGAACCAAGGTTAAACCACAGACCTGGGATGGCTCTTCCTGTTCTCTTGGGCAAGTTACTTAACCTTGGAGAGCCTCATTATCATTATCTATAAAAGGAGGTAACAAGAGCCACTTCACAGAGTTGTTAGAAAGGGAAGAAATAACATATGAAAAGAACCTAGCAAGATGTCTGTGGAAGCCCATTATTACCATTCTTACTGCAGACCCCCAAATGATTTGGGTAGGGCTGAGCTGGATAACCCACAAAGCATCTTCTTAGGATGAAATTTGATTTGCTCAAATTAGTGGGGGAAGGGATAAGGGTTCCAGAGAGCTCCACTGAGGCAGGATTTAGATCCAGAGTTAGGTGCTGCAGGGTTTGTGGTGGGGATGGGGGTGAGGGTGGAGGTGGGAGAAAGGGCTCATACAGAGACGGGCTCAACTAAGCAGCAGGACAGGGAAGGGGTCTGCCAAAGATTTTTCTGAAGGAGCAGAGACCTTTCAGCAACCAGAAAACCTTCCTGAGCTGCCTGGGGTGTTTCAAATCCAGTATCCCCTGAATTTGCACACCAGCACTCACTGTACTGGAAAAACCCCAATTTCCCATCAGTAGCACCAGGTCACAACCTAAACTCATAGTAACGCTACTTTACATTTATATCTCATTATTTAGCAATTTGCACAAGTACCTTGAAGCACTGCCGAGTGTGATTTGATCCTTAGCACACCCTGGCGCAGCAGCAGGGTACTATCCACTAATGCGGTTTGGACAACAGTGGCTTGGAGACTGGGTAATTTTTCTGCTGTGAAATAACTGGTAACTGGTGGGTCTAGGACTAGAAAGCCGGGTCTTCAGATGAGAAGAGAGATTTACTAGACCACTAGAAAAGAGGTAAGAACATAATATACCACAAGACACAATCCTTGGAGGGAAATAGGCAAGGATACTTTTGCATTTCCTTTCTGTACCTCCAAACTGTTTGATGGTGAAACTAGGAATCAGAGTGGGTACTTGTAGAGTGCAGGAGGAGGCGACGACAAAGTATAGTGTGATGGAAGACTGGAACAGGAGGTGGACCAAAAAGGATAGTAGGAAGAGTTTCAGGAAGAGGATGAGAATTCCGCAACTGAGACCTCCGCCGTGCTGAGCGCAGCACCCACATTACCTCATTGCATCTTCACAACTCTTAAGACACAGGCTGTTACCGTCCCCACTATGCAGGTGAGAAAACTGAGGCTCTGAGGCGGAGAAGTGACTTGCCCAAGTCACAGAGTAAATGTGTGACGAAAGTTGAATTCAGAGGCAGGGCGGCAAGGCTGCAGAAACAACCAAACCGCTGAGGTCTCCACCCCTCCACGTCGGCGGCAACCCGCACCCATAGGGGCGGGGCGTCCAAAAATTTCCTCCTTCCAAGCGGCACGGCCACCCGTCACCCGGACTCCGCGCTTCGCCCTTGGCCTGGACCCCCCCTGCCATCTCAGGGACCCCTGCAACCATCGCTCCACAGCCCCCTCCTCTCCGCGGGCCAGGCCACGTCCGGCCGCTCCTCGAGCCCCGGAGGGAGGCCGGTACCGCAGTTCGCGCCGCCCTGGCCTCACGGGGGGCAGGCGCGGGGAAACAGTTGGGGGAAAGGGTACGGGGCGAGGGGCCGGCCATGCGCCACTCACGCGTCGAACTTGTTGTTCATCCTCTCGCAGCCGCTGTCTCCACAGTCTCACGGAGTGACTTCCGCTCCACCGGGTCCCTCCGCCTTGGGCCCGGCCACTTCCGGTTGCGCGGGGCGCTGCGGAACGTCGGCGCGCATGCCCGGTGGGGGGGGGCAGCTATCCCAGGTCGCCAGCCTAGGGCGGCTGCGCAGAGGCCTAATCTCAATGGGCTGGGCAGCTGCGGGCCTTGGTTCTGTCCGGGTTGCTCGTCCCTGTGGGTCGCCCGCCGCCTAAGGGAGCGCGTCTTGGCCCCTCCCGCAGCGGCTCGGAAAACAAGGCAGCACCGCGTCGTTGACAGCGCGGGCTCTGGACTCGCTGCTTGGTAAAAATCTCGACTTCACCTCCAGTGCTGGCCGCACCCTCCGGTATCTCTCTCAACCTCTTCGAGGCTCTTTCCTTTCTGGCAGTGGCGCTACTATACTGTAGTACTGGCATACGTCGTCTTATTGCTTCGCAGATACTGCGGTTTTAAAAATTGTGGCAACCGTGAGTGGAGCAAGTCTATTGGCGCCATTTTCCAACAGCATGTGTCCACAGTGTTAACATCTGTAACACGTGTCTGTGTTACATTTTGGTAATTCTTGACACATTCAAACTTTTTCATTATTTTTGTATCTGTTATGGTGATCTGTGATCTTTGATGTTACTATTGTAATTGTTTGGGGGCACCCAAACTACAGCAATATGAGACAGTGAACTTAAGCCATGAATGTTGTGTGTTCTGACCATTCCCCTGAAGGACCATTCCCCATTCCTCTTCCTGTCCTGGGCCTCCCTATTCTCTGAGACACAACAATATTGATATTAGGCCATATAATAATCCTACAATGGCCTCTAAGTGTTCAAGTGAAAGGAAGAGTCGCACCTCTCTCACTTTAAGTCAAAAGCTAGAAATGATTAAGCTCAGTGAGGAAGGCATGTCGAAAGCTGAGATAGGCCGAAAGCTAGGCCTCTTACGCCAAACAGTTAGTCAAGTTGTGAATGCAAAAGAAAAGTTCTTAAAGGAAATTAAAAGTGCTACTCCAATGAACACACGAATGATAAGAAAGCGAAACAGCCTTATTGCTGATATG
>CAUYSK010061651.1:0-32765 GCA_963575035.1 Avahi laniger | reverse complement strand
CCATCAAGTTGGTATTAACTGATCAACACATAAATGCATATATGAGAATAACATCTATTGGATGTTGGGCAGGGGGGGAGGGGGGAGGGGGGAGGAGGGAGAAGTCATGGGTATATGCGTACACAAAGAGTGCAATGCACATCACTCGAAGGATGGACATATTTGAAACTCGGACTTAGGGGGGAAGGGGGGGCAAGGGCAACATACGTAACCTAAACATCTGTACCCCCATAATATGCTGAAATAAAAAAAAACTGATCCCCAATTACCCTTCCTGCTATTGTTGTCAACCTCCTTCCTTCCTATATTTATGCTCCATAATTATGGATTGGATTCACACTTCTAAAACCTTTTTTTTTTATTGGTAGCATTGGGTTATTAGAGAAGCAGTATGACATTAGTGATATGAAGAACTATGGGATCAGAGAGATCTGGTGGGAGTCCCAGCTCCTCCACTCACTGTCAGGTTAAGCAGTTATTTAAACTCATTGATCCTTTATTTCTTCATCTGTGACTTGAGGTTAATAATCACACACATGTCATAAGGTTGTGAATAAAGATTAAATAAGATAATGTACATAAAGAGCTTTGTATGTTGCCTGGCTCCTGAGAACTTGCTAAAAACCTAAAATACAGAGTAGTACACTTTCTGCTACAAGGTTTTACAGCTGTTTCTTGGCAGAGTCAGGATTAGAATCCAAATTTACCCATGACACCAAATCCTGTGCTCAAAACTCATATATTCTATCCCACGCACCTTTTCAGGGTCTCCTTGCTGACTCTCAGTGCTTGCTTGCTGAGTTTTAGGAATGAATTCCTGTACAACATCAAACCTTTACTACAATGCCCTGTCTTCTACCTCCCGGGAGCAAAAGCCCCCTTTTCCCTTTAGCTTTTGTATCCTCTTTACTTATTATTACCGTCCCTCTTTAATTATGGTTCCTTGTCTCTTATCTTCCTAAGTTCTCATCAGCTAGGTACACCACCTTTTATAACTCATCTTTATAAGCATCCCATCTCCATAGCTATTGTGAGCGATCCCAGGCCTCACCTCTGCCAATAGAGCACAGGAGTTGAGAAATACACTTTGAAGTCAGACTACATGAGTTTGAAGTACTCTGTTCCACAAATTCTACCTTTTACCTTGGGGACCTTGAATACATTTTCTGCCTCAGTGTCCTTATCTGTAAAATAGAGATTAAAATTTTACCTACCTCATTGAGTTGTTAGGAAGATTAAATGAATGGAATGCATGTTAGGCACTTGTAAAAAGTACCTAAAACGTATAAAGCACTATATATTATCCATAATTATTATAATTATTAGTATTTGTTAAAGGATTCCAAATGCATTTCACAGTTCTCTCTTCTAAATTCATCTCCTTGTTTGCTGCTACTGTCCAATAAACAGGTCTTACTTGAATGACGTATTAAACAAAATGTATGAAGTGCCTGAATCTATGCTAGCACAAGGAAACATTCAGAAAATGCCTGTCCTTTTTGTTGACTTTCAGCCCCTTAGCACTTGCCCTTGTTTGCCTTGGACTTTCTCCTTGAAAGTCTTTCTTTGAATCTTGAGACCCTATTCTTTCCTGGTTTCTAGTCTTTCCTATTCTTTTGGGGTTTTTCTAATATTTGATTTTCTCCTTCCATACCTCTTGTCATATGCGTGTATTTGTTTATCTCCCCACATGATGTAAGCTCCTTGAGGGCAGTGGGAATATCTTACTTATCTTCTTCTCCTTGCATATAGTAGGATTTTAGTAAATGTTTGCTGAGTTTAGCATTTCTTTTGATTCTTTTAACTCTTTATATAAGATCTTTTCTCCAAATTTTCTCAACTTTACTCAGGTTTAACTGTGCACAAGCTTGACTACACTCTAAATTTTTATATCATTCACAGTTATTTTACTGAAAATATCTTAAATTGTAAAATATGTCTTTCTGATGCTAACTTATTATCCATGTATACATTTTAATTCCTCTCTCTTTATTATACTTATATTAATAATGCCTAACATTTATTGAGTGTCTATAATATTCCAGACACTGCATTAGTTGCTTTACATACATTATTTCACTTTATATTCACACAATCCCATGAAATAGTCATTATTATGATTGTTTTACAGATAAGGAATATAAGGTTTCAAGAAGTCAAGTGATTGTTCCAAGGTCCCAGAGTTAGTGGCCTTGGCAGAATCAGGCTACGAATTTATGTCTCTTTGATTTTTTCTCTATGCCATTTTGGAAGTTTAAAATATTAAATGTTAACATGAATATTCTAGATAATAATTATTATAGCAATTCTGAGAAATAGAATCTTTTTTAATAACCTGCCTTAACTTTAAAACAAAGTCTTGTTCCTATCCATTGGTTTTCTCACTATACCTGTTAATACTTCACAAAGCATACAGTCTCCCAATACCTCAGAGAATGCAGCATTTGACTACCAGACCTCTTGTCCAAGCTGTGCAATTGTGTTGGAAATTGGCTCTGCATCTGGGCTGGACTGCAATTAGGAGACATGATTGAAGACAGTGAACTGTCACTGCTGGAATGCAAACTAGACATGAATGCTAAGCAATAGTGTCCCCAGTTTGCAACCCAGGAACTGCCAAATTGATAGCTAGACTAAACTATAGCCACATAGGAAATATGGCTAGTTTCTCTGTTCAGTCAATATGAAGTCTTACACTGTACTATAATGAACACAATCTTAGTGTCCTGTAAACTGAGGTGCTGTCAATTATAAATCTCAGTTAGGTTCTTAGTGAATATTTCATATGTGAACACCCTTGTATGCCTCATAATGGCCCTAATTCTAGTTGGTTTGGATCAGCCTTTAAAGTGAGCATACAGTTCATTAAGCTTGTAGAAATCCAATAGCAGCTGCACTTTCCTCCATGAACTAAATAGGTTTTTTGCATTTTATCTAGGACTAGATGAAAGGGATCCATAATGCTGTATGAGAAATAAGTCTTGACTCTCTGAGGGATGTGAATAGATATAGTGAATATATGAAGTGAAAAACACTGGTGATGAGCAAAACTTGAAAGAAAAATCTAAAGGTTGACTGGGGGGAGGGAGTTCTGTCTCTTTTTAAGGATTTTGTACCAAATTATTGTTGCATTTTATTTTTGCTTTGAGAATTTCTTGTTCAAGTTTAGGCTAGTTATTGGTTTTCACAAGGTACAAAATCTGCTTACCTTCTTCACCATTCTCTCACATGTTGCTTTGTCATTCATTTCCTTCACACAAGAGACATTTTCAAATTTCTATTATGTTTCAAGCACTGAGGTTGAAACTAAGGAGTTCTCTGATACAAAAACCAAAGATCCCCGCCCTCATAAAGCTCATGGTCTTGGATGGCGGTGGGGAGGGGGGACAAATGCACAAATGAAGGTGTAGCAGCACAGTGGTAACGATGTGCGTATTATATTAAAGGAACTCCAATGAGCCAGCTTGTAGGGGTTCAGAGGAGGATTTTAAGAGGGGATGACACCCCAAGTTGAGTATTAAAAGAGGAGTAGGTATTAGTCCCAAGAAGAGAAATGCCAATGTCCAGACATACCCAATATTATAGAATTACTGTAAAGGTAGAAAACCCATTAAATTTCAAATATCAACAATTAAGGAGCTATTGGAATTTTAGGGAGGATATTTTTATTTGTAATATATTTACATAATTTTTTTTAGGAACAGATTTCTTGGGGATAGAACATACTCCCTGGTAAAATGCCTCTATATCCTCATTACCAAATGGTTGCTTTGTTAAACATGCACACCTCAACTTTATGAGTAAAATCACTGGCTTTAGAGCATTTTTAGCAGTCCAGAAAGGAGAATCTAGAGAGAGATAAAATCAAGAGACTTTGACTAGTCAAACAGCTTAGCAAATGCTCTTGGGCTTATGGGGACGTACATGGAGGTTACCAACATATTATATGTTTTTGAGAAAGTGATTTTGAGAAGCATCACTTGAGTGTGTTGTGAGGTAGTCACACAGAGATTAGAATTAGTTGGATCCTTTCCATGACATCTGTAATCCCTCCATCTTTAACTTACAAAAGGATAGTGACTGGAAAACCTAAAGAAATATAATATAGTATCTTTCAGGAAGAAAAAAATTCTGGGCTTAAGCATGAAATTTGACCACTGATTTTATTTTACTTATTTATTTATTATTTCAAAATATTATGGGGGCACAAATGTTTTGGTTATATGAATTGCTTTTGTACACCTTGAGTCAAAGTTATAAGTGTATCCATCACCCAGATAGTGTGCTTTGTATACACTAGGTGTCAATATACCCATCCTTCCTTCCCTCCTCCCATCTGCTTGATTTCCATTGAATTTTACTACCATATGTGCACATGAGTGTTGATCAATTAATTTCAATTTAGTAGTGAGTATATGTGGTATTTGTTTTTCCATTCTTATGATACTTCACTTAGGAGGATGGCCTCTGGTTCCATCCAAATTAATACAAGAGGTATTAGTTCATCATTTTTTATGGCAAAATAGTACTCCATGGTATACATATACACCATTTTATTAATCCACTCATGTATTGATGGGCACTTAGGTTGCTTCCACATCTTTGTGATTGTAAATTGTGCTGCTATAAACATTAAAGTGCAAGTGTCTGTTTTATAAAATATCTTTTTTTCCTTTGAGTAGATACCAAGTAGTGGGAATACTGGATCAAATGGTAGGTCTACTTTTAGTTTTTTTATGTATCTCCATACTACTTTTCACATAGGTTGTAGTAGTTTGCAGTCCCACCAAGAGTGTTTAAGTATATAAGGTTTTCTCTCTGTATCTACACTAGCATCTGTTCTTTCAGACTTTTTGATAAAAGCCATTCTCACTGGAGTTAGGTGATATCTCATTGTGGTTTTGATTTGCATTTCCCTGATGATTAGAGATATTGAGCATTTTTTCATGTGTTTATTAGCCATTAGTCTACCTTCTTTTGAAAAGTTTCTGTTCATGCCCTTTGCCCACTTTTTGATAGGGTTGTTTAATTTTTTTCTTGCTGATTTTCCTGAGTTCTATATAGATTCTAGTTATCAGCCCTTTAATGGATGTATAGCATGCAAATGTTTTCTCCCATTCTGTAGGTTGTCTATTCACTGTAATGATCATTTCTTTGGCTGTGTAGAAACTTTTTAATTTGATTATTTGATTATTTATTTTTGGTTTTGCTATGATTGCTTTTGGAGTCTTCTTCATAAATTCTTTGCCTAGGCTGATGTCCATAAGAGTTTTTCCAACATTTCTTCTAGAATTCTTATGGTTTCATACCTTAGATTTAAGTCTGTTATCCATTGTGAGTTGATTTTTATGAGAGGTGAGAGGTGCAGATCCTGTTTCAGTCTTCTGCATGTGGCTATCCAACTTAGCCAAAGCAACTTTAAGCAAAAAGAGCAAATTGGGGGGCATCAATTCATCAGACTTCAAGGTATATTACAAGGCTACAGTAACCAAAACAGCATAGTACTGGTACGAGAACAGAGACACAGACCAATGGAACAGGACTGAGAACCCAGATATAAAACAATCCTTATATAGCCATCTGATCTTTGACAAAGCAGTCAAAAACATATACTGGAGAAAAGAATCCCTAGACCCTATCTTTTGATGTTTTTATTACTCATTTTTTCAGTCACTCTTTAGCTCACCTAGGAACCCAGTTTCCCAGGGACCTTTTATTGCTACCACTTGGATCAGAGCAGGGAATGACTTTGGGAAAGTGTATAGCTGGATGGAAACAACAGGGCTTGAGAAGGCAGTGAGAAGAAGGCAGACATATCACCTGGGAAGGATACGTCTAATTGGAATTTTAATACTTGATGTATTTTCTCTCACTGCAATCCAGTTTCCCCCCCTTAATTACTTGTCAGCAATTAAGGCTAGACCCAGAGTTGTAGTGGCCCAAGGAAAAAGCAGTAGATAGATATCCCTTAGACCAAAAATGCCACTTCTGAGATTTGAATCTAAAAGTAGACTTTTTTTTAATCCTTCATGAAACAATAGCATTAAAATCCAGAGCTTGTTGAAACAAAGTTTTTTAAAAAAATAAATTCTAAACTTCCCTTTATATGTCAGGAACAAAACATGAGAGTGTGTACATAGATATTTATTATAAGCCACAGTAAAGAGAGGAGTGAAAATCTGGTGTAAGGGAAGACTCCATCTGTCAGAAATAAAGATTTTTTCCAATCATTGCAGAGCAGAGCCAAGAGAAGGTGAGAGCTGTGTAAGAGGTGCTATGGAAGTATCCTTGCTCCTCTATCAGTGCCAAAGTCTCTAGGATGAGGAGAGGGAAGATATGAAACAGGAACCACTCAAGAGCATAGAAGCTAATGGACTATGTCCACAGAGTCAGTCAGGGACACCACATCCCTTAGCAAAGCCCCTGCCCATGTTAGTGTTGGTGTATGAGCAGAAGAGCAATTGCTGAGGGAAAGGACTTGAGCTATCTCACCGAATCCTGCATCCTACAGTGAGATGAAGAAAGCAGGCGAAAGTTCTGGGGCTTCCCAGTGGAGCACTGAGGTACAGGACAAGCAGACCAAGGAGGCGCATGGTCAATGATCTGTGAATTCCAGCACAGTATCGCAGCACCATTCCAGACAAGACCAGCCCCAACTCAGCAAACACCTGCACCAGCCCTCCCAGGAAGAAGGCAAGATGAAGGCATTTCAGCAAAGGCTGGTGAAGACGAGAGGGTGGCATAAGGAAGAGACTTCCCTCCCCAAATGCTGCAAAAAATGCATTAGCTTCCCCTTATATCTAGATGCCAGTTTGGACAGAAAGAAAGGGAGTAAAAATCTTGAAAGTGAAAATTAACCCTAGTAAGAAATTTGAACTCCAGGAGAATGATTTTGCTTTTAAATGGCAAGTGCAATTATTTTTCTGCCATCAGCAGAAATAGGGTTTCCAAGGAATGATGAGAGAAGTTTTAGGCAATAAAGGAAGTGCATTTCGTTCAAGATTTGAATCCCAGTGTACACTTTTCAACCCCTCCCCCACCACGCCACACATTCCTGTGTTAGCAGTCATCGCAGGCAGAATTCTCTAGCTGAGTCCCTCAGGGATGAGCAAATGTTTCTGATCTCCCTGAGTCACATCCCAGAGCATCATGTTTGCTCTCTCTCTGAGCAAATGATCCTGATGCAAAACAAGACTGTCCTGGAACAAGTAAATGCAGATCACAATGCTGTGTTGGTCCGGGTCACCTTCTCACCCTTGCTCTCACAAGGGGAGGGCAAGAGAATTAGACTCTTGTTTTGACTCTTCTTCAAACGTGGGTAGTGTACATGAAAAGGAGACACAAGGAAGGTTTATACAAGTCTCGCATTCCATTCTGTTAGTCTTATAAATAGTTTTATATAGAATATTTATTAAAAATAACAAAAATAATACTTAATTTTTAACTTCTAATTGATTTTAATACTGATAAAATAAAACTTTTGATGGAATTCAGGTAAAAAAAATCAGTGAAAGCACTTATTTGTAAAAAATTATACCTACCTTTCATTTTTTATTTCAACTTAACAATATATGTTTATTCACCATTGTACAAATGAATGTAATTTATTCACCGATCTTCTGATTTAAAAACCAATAGGTCAAGTGATTAAATACATGCTGTTTTTTAAAAATAAACTACTTCATCATGCATTATCTGTAATTTTTAAGTTTAATTTTTTAAAGTAGATTGAGATCATGAAGATACTTGTGAAGTGCTCTGGGTGCAAAACCTTTCTGGAATAAGATGATTCTCCCCATCCACAATTTTTCACACCAATTGTCCATATGTAATTCAAAAGTAATTTTTAGTAACTCATCTCAATCAAGGTTTTGAAAAGTTTTCAACTTAATTTTCATGGAAGCAATATTGTTTTCATTTTTTTCTCATATTTTGTTGATTTATGTAACATTTATTTAGCTTATATCTTTAAAGTTATAAGTACAACTGTCATAAACTGATTTGGGAACAAACACAACTGACTGTTGTTGGTTAACATGTATCTCAACTACTAAGAGCTTGGCAGACTAGAGAAAAATTGTCAACCGTGAACATTCTGCGAGCCGTGGGCACCAGTCACTGTTCTGGAAGGGGCAATATTGGTTAGTACAGAAAGCTGATGAACCAGTCATAAGTTAGCAGAGTTTCTTACAAAACTATTCCCAACAAAGTTATATTGCATTACACAAGCAATTTTTTACAATGTCCACCAGTAGCATTCTTTATCATCAACAAAGTCAACTCAGTGTTCTTGTACTTGCTTTGTAGTTTTCAGTACAAGCACTCTATATATGATTTGTGATTATTGTTTTTATATAGGTTGAGCATCCTTAATCTGAAAATCTGAAATCCAAAACTTTTTGAGCACTGACATAAGTCATGTCAAGTTGAAAATTTCACACGTAAGTACTTAAGGCAAACTTTGTTTCATGCACAAAAACATTAAAAGTATTACATAAAGCTGCCTTTTAGGCTATGTGTATAAGGTGTATAGGGACCATAAATGAATTTCATGTTTAGACTTGGGTCTCATCTGTAAGATATCTCATATATTCCAAAATCAGGAAAAAAATCCAAATTTGAAACACTTCTGGTCCCGAGCATTTTGGACAAGAGATACTCAATCTATAATCTATGTATTTCCTATCTGGTCTTCTAGCTTTGAGATATTTGAGTAAATTCTGATTTTTTATGCACATAGGGAGCTCTTAGCCTGGCTTTTTATTTAGTTCTCCTGCTTTTCTGCATAGTCCTAATTTTCCTGCCACTGTTTTTTCCCTCCGATAACTGCTCCCTGGATCAGTTCTATACCATGTTTTAAACAAGTAGTTTTCCCAAATGATTAACAATCAACAAAATAGGGGCACTGTGATGGTTAATTTTATGTGTCAACTTGACTGGGTCTTGGAGTGCCCAGATATGTAGCTAAATATTATTTCTGGATGTGTTGTGAGGGTGCTTCCAGATAAGATTACCATTTGAATCAGACTATGTATGTTGACTGATTATAAGCCAACAAACTACAAAATTTTCCTGCAATTCTAAGGCATTTTCAGTGTGTGTATAATGAAAATTATACTGTGTATACAAATTCATACACACACTAACATAACCCTCAAAAATTGTTTCCACTTCCACATCATAGTATAAGAAGTTGTAAAAAAAATAAATCGGTATGACTGTTTTAGTACATAAAAATAATTCTTTTTAGACTTTCTAACACTAGAAGTCAAATATTAATAATTTCACCATGACAGTGGTGATAACTGGAAAATATTCTTACTTGTAACAGAAAATTTTATTGAAAGGCGAAATGGTGTTATTTTTCCATTAATAGATTGTATCTCGTTAAATCACCAATGCATTCTAAATTCAGTGATACAAGTTCAAAGTGAGAAAAGGGAAGTAGGGAAGCTTTAAAATATCTCTCTGCTTTAGCTGAGGTTAAAGCTGACCACACCAAAGACATAAAAGTTCTTTTTAGTGTGAAATGCCATTTCTGGTCATGTTTCTATTTGAATAGAAGTGTTCAATTCATGACAATAATCTATCCTTTCTGTAAAATTTTATTTTTTAATTAAGAATGTGTTTATTGCTCAAATATTCATAGATAAATTCATATACTATCATGGATTTGCTTCAGTGAATCCAATGGAGGGGTGGAGGGGTCAGGAGTATAAATAAAATAAGAATGGTCATGTTTGACAATTTTTTTTTTAAGACAGAGTCTCATGTTTTTGCCTTGGCTAGAGAGCCGTGGCATCATTGTAACTCACTGCAACCTCAACTCCAGGGCTCAAGCTATCCTCTTGCCTCAGCCTGCCAAGTAGCTACAGGGACTACAGGCACGTGTTACCACATCCAGCCAATTTTTCTATTTTTTTATAGCTAGCTCCCAGACTGCTAGGATTACAGGTGTGAGCCACCAAGCCCAGTGTATTTGATAAATGTTGAAGGTGGTCATGGGTATGTGGAACTCATTATACTATTCTCTCTACTTTTACATATGTTTGAGACTTTCCATAATATGAAGCTTTTTTCTGTTCATTTTTTGATTTTCACGTTAGGCATAATTATATTTCTGTTTCTAACTTATTTTTTAAAATAGAAAATAAAAGATCACTGACACAGTATGTATCCAATTAAAAATAAAATCAATCTTAAAATAATGAGCCCTTTTCCATAATCATTCCAGCCATTATTTGCCATTTACTCACAGTAGTCATCTTTATGGGAATTGGAGAAATTATCTTAGACTCATCATAACAGAATTAACAAAATTTAGAGTATTGCTGTTCAATAATTCATTTACCAAATGTTGAGTATCTCCTATGTACCAGAAACAGTGTGGTAGGAACATCTGTGTTGAGTGAATATACATATATCCCCTCCAAATCTTAGTGGGGGAATTATCAAATCTGTGCTGGATTTTAGTTATTTCCTTGTTTGGAAGATCAAGGTGTACAACTTCCCTTATTAAAATGTTCCTGAGTTTTGCTTTCTGGTAAGAAATATACTTTTTATAGGAATAACGTATTTTTATTCTGAGTATTTATAAATGTATTGATTTCTATAAATAACCCATCATCGAAGTGGGATAAATCAATAAGATAAATCAATTAGTTTGGGAACTGGCCTAGTATCTAACATATAAAGAAAGTAAAAATAGTAATTGTAGAATGGTATATTAAAAAAATACTTAAAACTTGGTGAGAGACTATTGTCAGGTCTGGAATTCAATTTTACCCCACTTACAAACTAATAAGTCAGCCTGTCGTGGTTTCATGGATGCTGGCTGAAGACGCAGACTCCTGGACTGCTGATGCAGTGACTACTGGCACAGCAAGCAGCAGGAGCATCAGGGTGGGACATCGGTTCCCCCTGTCCCCAAGTCCCACCAGCATGACTGAATATGTTCGGATGGATTTTAAATACACAGTGGGTTTGCATCGCAGCTAACGAACACTGCGTTTGGGGAATCTACTGCTTTTATAGCAAACAGTAAGCAAGCCCGTTTTTGTCTGAGGGAATATGCTTACCTCGTCTCCCAGAAGAGATGGAAATTTTAAGTATATCCTAGACTAGAAACTCGCCTACAGGACATCCACTGTCACTCCCGACTCTGATGTACTAAACTCTGTAAACCGCATCGTGTTTTCCTGTTGAAGCTATCAGGCATGAGAGTCCCTAACTCAATCACAGTTTTAAACCATGTATACCAAGGTATAATTTTTCAGTAACGGACTTCTGGTTCTGAGACTCAATTCTACCTGATGCTGAATACTTAAGGTAAATGGAGTAAAGCTCGGTGCTTTTCCAGCTATTTCAGGGTTAACACCCGATTACGCTGAGGCACCCCCTTGCCTGAGGTTTGACACTCTGAGGGTCACACAAATCCTGCCGAGGTGGGAGTGAGGATGGGAGGAGGAGGAAGATGGTCACTTCCTGGTCCACTAAGGTCCTGGGCTGTCTTCCTGTTTTAGGCGTCATTCCCGTCACGTGCAAACAGGCCCTTGGACTGACAGTGAAGTCATGAGGAAAAAGAGAAGAGTACACCCGTTAACAAACAGAGGTACTCCACCACCCAAGGCTAATCAGACCAAAAGTACCAGTGTGAGGGAGATAAATAAGAGTCCAAGTTTTGTAAAGTTAAAAGCCACTTGTCTTCTTTTTCCTCCTATATGAAGCCCAGCATGGCGTATAGGCCCAGTTGTACACGTGTCTCATGGCAAAGCAGAATCTCGAAGGAATAAGCTGCTAAACATTACTCACAATGACCAGGAGAGGGCACCTAGCACAAATGAATGAAATAATGCAGCCAACACAGGTTATACTTAAAGATTCCTCTTTGACTCTATTTCTACATTTTACAGCTCAATTTATTTTATATGCCCCCTGAAAACTCTTTTTGATCTAAGGATAATTTTGATTACACATTTTTCTTGATAAAAATCCCCTACTATATAACACCACAGGTGGCTGAGATACTGATTTTCCCATACAGGACGCAGGAATGAGTTCATACAAATATGAAATGATTATAGAGGGAATAATTGATCTTTGTAGACAGCTTCCAAAAATTAACACTTTAGAGGAATTAAAATATGTTCAAGCAATCTTTCAGAAGAGGGAATACTCATATATTTAATATTCCTTGTAAGGAAAGGCTTCTGATTCTTTCTCTCTCCTCCAATTCTTATACACATATTTAGTTTGGTTCAGACTGTAAACCATGCTCTAACAATTCACCTTTGAACACTCTAAAGCATAGGAAAGAATATGACTCTGTCATAAAATGGAAAACTGTATTTCCCAGAAAAAAAGAAACTCAAATTCTATGTATTTCCTTTCTGGCCTAGCACAGACATAAACAACAATAAATTGGCCAACCATGTTCTTCAGGTATATAATTTTCTTTTTTCCTAAAGTGGACACTCCCTGGGAAAATACAAATAACTTCTAATTTCAAAGCCCTTCAACACAGAAATAAAGTAGGCCACCTTGACCAGAGCACAACATAATCTTTTCCAGGAGGACATGAATGGGCACTTCATTATCCAAGGGAAAAATACATACCAAGATTTTTTTACTACTTTATTTGTTTCATTTTCAAATACTTTTTATAACTATGAAAAAAACATATTGATGAATTGATTTTTCCAAAACAAAATCATCATGAATTTTAATTTTAGCCTGAAAGTGATTTCCTAGCTCCAGTATATTAGAGTGTAGCTAAGGGACTTGCTTGGAGGATGTTGCCCAATGTTTTCAACTTTGGGGTAATATTTCCACTCATGAGGCATGGATTTTACACTTATAAAGTCACCTACAAATTCCAAACTCTTTCTGTCCTAATAGGACAGCTTGTAGGGGTTAAAGGCATCCCTACAATCCAAACAGATTATGGTTTAATTTACATTATAGTAACTGTGACCAGCTTTAGTCCAGGAACCTCATTACTTCCCATTGGAAGTAAGTATACTTTGCTCTTGGCTGACAATTCACTGTCCATGTCATTAGTAATAATAATCAATAGCTTTACCGAGTGACTGCTGTGTGCCATTATTCTCTTTACTATCTTCCAAGGTAGTTTTAGTTATTCCTGTTTTCCAGAAGAAAAGACTGAGGAGGCTGGGAGAAGTTACGAAACTATTCCCCAGTGCAGAGTAATACGTGGCAAATGCAGAATTGTCACCAGCTGTGTCTGGCTCCTAAACCATTGCCGTCTCTGCTAGACCTCACTACTTATTTGCATAAATCACTTTACCAAATAGAAACACAAATGCCATTTTCTTTTAATAGCCCTCCTACCTGGTTTCCTAATTTTCTATTTTTCAATTTAGTGCAGAAAGAAATTATCAAGCAAATTAATTTTTAGTGCCCCTAATAGGAATTCAGGAAGTATACAAATTCTTACTATAAAAAAGCACACTTGAATTACTAAGGCTGAGTACACAGTGTAACATATATTTTGAAAGAGATCCTGTTACCAATAAAATATGGCATTTTTTCTATTAATATTTACTTACATATGTGGTTTTAATCTCAAGTAAAAATCTTATTGTTAGATACAACACTTGATGATCTACCAATCGAGTTCTCGCCAGCAGATGCGGTCATCTGTGATAAAACGACGACCGCAGGCAGTTTACGGAGTTTCGTCTGAAAGTCTGTCCATGTGCCGCATTCACAGACCCGTACAATTTTTACAACTGCTTTCATGCACTTTATTTAATTCAAACTAGGTGACAAAACAGACTTTAGAAATTCTAAGGCTTATTTTTAAAAGATCAGGTCCCTAAAATCTCAGGAGAGCATACAATTCTGCAGTCGCCAGCTTCTTGAGAGCCTTCGGTGTCAAAGTAACAGGCCAGGTTTTCCATGCGGTCACTGGCTGCCTGAGCCATTGCTTGACAGGTGTGTTCAAAAGCAGCTGAACCTTGGGGAAAAGCCAGAAGATGAATAGATGGATGATAGAATTCTGGGGGCTTCAAGCCATCTCAGACTCGTCCCTGTCTCTGGCTCCTTCCCTCTCTGCCCTGGTCTGCAGCAGTTAGTCCCCAGGCTGGTCCATGTTTCTGAAGGAGTCAGGGTGCTGTGTGGTCAGAGGGCCAGTCTGTCCGAGCAGATGCAGGAGCCAGGAATTCCCTCCATGTCTCCCCACCTCCTTGCGGACCTGAATGGAGTCCTTGTCATCCAGCCAGGACTGGTTCAAGGGCAGCTTGGCTGGTGGGGATAGCCTCTGACCAGTCAGTCCACTTGTTCTCTTCCCATGAGGCACCCCGGTGTCCTGAGAGGGAATCCACCATATCTTGTCCTGCCCCGCCCTGCCCCAGCACCGCCTCTACGCTGGGATTGCCCCAGGAGTGGCAGCGAGAGAGACAGCTGGCTGTGGGGATGTCCCCACTCCAGGTCACCAGAGCCACAGGGCCGCCCTTGTCCTCTCATCCTCCCTCCACCTCTGCCTGCTCAGCTCTGAGGCTTCTGACCTCTGCGGCCTCCAGCCTTCACCCTTTCGGTGGGTGAGCATGGCGGAGTTGTTCCAGCCCCGACTTCTGCCCTTACTGCCTCTGTGACTTTGGAAATCACTTCACCTCTCTGAGACTGAGTTGCCTCAATTATAAAACAAGAATAAATAGTAGCTCTTACCTCCTTGGGTTGGTGTATTACATGAGGGACTGCATGTATAATATTTAGCATAATGCTTGGCAAAAATAAGTTTTCAATCGACATTTAGTTTAAACTCCTCCTATTATTTCCTATTTAGTTTTTAAAAATGCTTACTTTTGTTTTCCCAGTGATTAGCTATACATGGTATTCACATGGTCACAGATGTTTGCATAGCTTTGGCTGCAGCATTCACATGAAAACCATAACCCTCAAGAAGCATTTCTAAATAGATTATAAATATAAATAGAATTGATAATTCTGATTGTTTAGAAAAATTGGTCTCATGAAGCAGCTCGTTTTTATATTGACTTGACAACACATTGAGATTTTAAAAATATAATAAATAACAATACATTTACTAATTTAAAAAATTCATTATTTTTGAAACAAAAAATAAAGACAGTTAAAGAATAACGATTATTTTTAGTTTCCTTAAAGAAATACAGAAGTTATTTTTTTATTGATCACCAGCTGCGTTACATTAAAACAATACCGTTGCTAATATTACTAAGTATGGCAAAAATACCAACCCGTGTTATAACACATGACATTACAGAGAAGTGCACCACTGCAGACGTGAGTAAATCCTACACCCCATCAGGCCGAGCTGCATAGAACTTTGAAAAATATAAGTTTCTCTTCGTGGTCTTCTTGCCTGTGAGGTGCAAGCATTCCTGTCTCTCAATTACAAGTTATAATAAAAAATAAAACAAATCCCAGCTGTGAGTGGCAGCTTGCAAGGCACCGAGGAATGACTAGATCCTGAGGGACACACGGCAGACAGAACTGGCAAAATGTCATCTTTGAGAATCTTTTCAAGAACGCAACCTCATATACTTGTTAAAACTGTGGGTTTTGTCATTTGGAAAGGAAAATAAAGTGAGATTCTAATCTCACTGTTTGTGCTGGAAAGAATGTCATATTTTTTTGCTACAACAATGGAAACCAGAAACATATTGAAAAGAAATTATGGGAGAATATTTTTGAACTCTCAAAGTAGGAAAGGCTTTCTTAAGCCTGTCAGAAAAGACAGGGATCATTAAAAAAGATAAAAATAAAAGAAAAAAGTCACTCACATAAAAGTTAAGTAAAATTTAATTTCTTTCTAGAATAAAAGTACTCTAAACAAATGATAGCAATATTTGAACACACAAGACAATGAAAAAAGTTTATTCTATTAATATACAATTAACTACCATAAATTAAATTGAAAGGACGAGCAATCCAGGACACAAAGGATATGAATACTTAACAGATAAAAGAAATTTTTAAATTTGTAAAAGAAATTTTTAAAAAATCTCCATTTGTAAGGGCACCTCCCACTCTGCACCTAAACCACTAAAAGCTTTTAGGGTAAAAAGGACGTTGGCTCAAAGTTTACATAACAAACCTTATCTTTGTTTGAGTCTAAGTTCTGTGCCCTGAGATATAAACTTTCTACCTGGTTTTGTTAGATAGTTAGCAAGAGATTCTGGGTCTCATAGGGATGAAAGTGGGCATTTTGCCTGGGCACAATTGCCCCACCTGGTAAGAAGGACAAGGGTGAGCCTCAGGCCCCCATCTGGGTCCTGTCCTGAGCTACTGCCATACTTGGGGGAGGAGGGAACACGCTAAGAATCTGCCCATCAGAACTCAGCGTGCCAACTGCAAAAGAATGCAGAGCTCTCTCTAGCCCACTGGCCAAGCAGCATAGGTACCAGAGAGTCTGGAAGTGACCTAGAACTCCCTGCATTCATAATAAGACTCAGGTCATGCAACTCCCAACTGTCCAATCGAAGTGGTTCCATGGTGATTTCTGAACCATGAGGGAGGTCCCAATCTGGGCACTATAAAACAAGATGCAGACCATGACTAGGCCCTTTTTTTGGCCCCTTCCTTCTGCTTGCCCTTTGCTGTGACAATGGGTCTGGTCATCATCTGTTGAGTGTGTTATCATGCTCTGTAAACCTGTATCTTGCTCTTGCTCTATAATCCTATCTTTCTCTCCTCAATAAACCTCATTTTCATACCTGCCTTACTTTGGTGTATCTGGTTATTTTTCAATCATGAGCTACGAAGAACCAACATTTCAGACTGAAACCTGACAGTTTCATGTCTTTGGAAATGCAAATTTAGAGTTGCCTAGTGACAATTGTTTGGGGCAATAAAACAGGTAATCAAGAAATCACTTACCTAAAGTGGGGGAGAGAAACAATTTGCAAACTGGCAAATGAAAAAATCTTATAAATCTATAAGATATGCTTCTGAATGTATGTCATAGTTTCAAGGTTCTCTTCTGTAATTTGAAATCTTAAAGTAAATTAAGTAATAGATAGTCATAAAATATCTGAATCATTTCTGGAAACATAAGTTTAACTTCAACAGTTCACAATCAGCTATGGTCCAAGATTTGCTTCTTTAAGAAAAAGTCATAGAAAGAACTGAAATACATTTTTTATGAATTTTTATTTAAAACATTACTGATTGTTTTTACTTTGATTTTCCAGAGTCAAGACAAATATGAAGTAAATAGCAAAGTTCACCTGCTATCTCCAGAATTTAAAAACTATTCCACTGCCAATGTCCTGCTGCTAAAACTACAGTCGTCTTCCCTCTAAGCCCAAGGACTATCACAGAAGAGTGGGGGATGTGAGATGGTAAGGGCTGATTTCAAAGGATGGAATTGGTTCAGGTCCTCCAGATCAAGGAGGTACACACAGATGCCTACACAGCTGGCAAAACAGGGACTTTGCCTTTTCGGCCCACAGGGCCCAGGCATCCATCCCAACCATAATTTCCTGCTTCCCATAGACTTAAAAGAAAATCACAGAGAGGATATCAAGATATCTGGTGACAGAGCTAATGGGTAGGCCAACAGGTAATTGAACCACAAGCCCTACCCCCTGGGATTTATGCCCAGAAAAATAAATTAATTGCACTAACTAGACTGATTCATAAAACTGTTTGGAAGAACTTTACCTCTGAAAACAAGAAAATTCAATGTGGACCACAAATTGGAGTAACTAAAAGCCATTTTACTGCCCAGGGAGGTAGACATCATGTGCTGCTGGGACATCAGAGAACTGTCTACGGTGAACTTGAAGGCCAAAAGAGCAGCCCAGCAATTGTCTGACCAGTTGGCCTTACTCCCCTCCCTCCAATTAGATAGCCAGGGAGGGGACCCCTATTTGTACAATAGTACCTCAGCAAATGATGTTTTGTCAGGGTCTAGGAAAATTGATAACACACTAGATCTGAGAGGGACAGGCAAACAGGAGCAGGAACAGCTGGTGCACCATCTGAGCACATTTTTGTCTGTGGGGTCAATGGAAAAAAAAAACTCCTTGGGCCTATTGTAACAGAGGGAATGGCCTGAAAAAGGGTAACATGTTTTATGAGCTGTCTCTTTAAACATCACCACCCCCCCACACACACACATTCTTTTTGGAAATCAAAACCTACATTCCTGCCTGAGGCCAGTAATCAATCAGAGGGGCAGGGGAGTGTCCTTTGTTCTTTGCACCATAGGAGATGGCTTAACAGAATTGGTCAGAGGTCATGAGATTGTCTTCACTGGAGATGGGGTCCATCAGCACCATCAACTATAGTTAAACAGCAATAGCCCCAAGATGAAAACTCCCATTAAAACCTCTGTATTTCTGATTATAGATAAGACAATTGTACCTTAAGACACAAGTCCGCCATTTTCATTTGCTGGCAAATTAATAAACTTCTCTTTCCTTCTCTTCAAACCATTTGCCTTCATTCTTTGCATACAGCCTTAGGGACAAGTACCGAACTTTCAGTAACACTATGACTGTCTAAGCAGCTGGACAATGGGGGATACCTGTGTGTTGGAAATCCTTACTACCCACTTTCCAGTCCATACTAGGTCAAAAGTTGCCCACAAAACTAGCTCCCTAAACTGTTTTCCTGAGTGGCTAGAGGAATTTTGGATAGAAATTCCATCTTGGGGACACTAGGCCAATATTTCCTAGGAGGGATCCCAGAGGGGGATGGGTACTTCTTTTGACATACTTTGCTACATTGGTGGAGAGAGGGTGACAACTCAACAATACGCACTAAAGAGTTTCAGTTAGAAGCCCAACATTTTTGCTTTTCCTCATACTCCAATTACATCCCATTTTAGCAAGAAGCAGCCAGACAGACCAATGTCCTGATTCCCCAAGATTGAGGAATGAACTAAAAAGAAAGGGAAGAATTATAACTGGCTCCATGAACAAATTTCAGTGACCCCTATGTTTTTTATAATTTTCTCCCTTAAGTAACTACTTGACTTTGTGAGTTGCTTCCCAGGAATGACAGATTTTCTGCAAGACAAAGGAGTTGAAATTCTGAAGGCCCCAGGGAAGACTTCCTGATGCAGGGACTCACCATCCCCCTAGACCTGCACCAAGGCACATGACCCCTTCTGACAAAGCCCATGATCTCCATTACTTGGAGAGACTAATGAAGCAGCTTTTCCCATTCTCCCAACAAGGCAAGACATCTGTCATATTGAAAGATTCCTTTCTTCCTTGGCCAAAAAAAGAAAGAAAAGAAAAGAAAAAAAGAAAAACAAATCACCCACAATAAAAGAAATGCAAGTTAAAACTATAGCAAAATATCCATTTCCATTTGTCAGGTTGATAGAAGTCAAAACATCTGACAATACCCTGAGTTGAGGAGGATACAGAAATTAGGTACTTCCATATGCTATTGATGGAAGTGTAAACCGAAATAATTCTTTTGGGGAGTGATTTATCAGTAACTAGCAAATTAAAAACACATATCTTTTAATTTAAAAATTTCATATTTCTAGGAATTTACCCTGGATATATAAATATGAGCTTAGAGCTGTATATAAAACGATATTCATTACAACATTGCTTATAACAGCAAAAGATTGGAAAGAACATAAGAACATATAAATAAGGTTTTATACAGATAATGAACACTGTAGAAAAACAATAGGACCCTTATTCTTGTACTAATATGTAATGATCACCAAGACAGGTAGACGAATATAGAAAAAAAGCACAAAAGACAATGTTATAGTGCTATCTTTTCGTGTTTGGGGGATAAATATTTACATATACTTGTATACTGATGTATGTGTATGTATATATACATACACAGGGAAGAATACACAAGAAATTGGTAGAAGACACCCAGGGATTAACCAGTACCTGAGAAGCAGGAGTGAAAGGGAAACTTATTTTCCACTATATATCCCTTTACTGTACCTTTTGAATTTTATGCCATATGCATGATTTACTTAGTTATATTTTAAATAGAGGCTTTGCAGTCAAACAGTTCCATATCAAGTCCCATTTCTACCACTCTAGACAGATTTCTTAACTGCTCATCCTTATAATGAGGATAATGCCCTAAGTGGAAAGTGTTTGCTGTTCTTTATTTTATTTTATTTTATTTTAATTTGAACAAAAGCAGTGGTTGCCTGTGATAGATTCTCAGGCACTGTGATGGTATATGGGATACTTGGGGCAGTGGCTTCCTAGATGACATGACAGTTGTTTCTGCCACCAGTGTTTCTTTCCTTTCTTCTGGAAATTACATTCAGATATTCCTTTGGAGAACTACCATCTTCCCAACTCTCAAGCCAGTCGTTTCGAGTGGACCTGATGCTCCATACTGGAGGTCGACATGGAACCAAGGCCTGGTCAGTCAGAGTTCTGCATTGTCTGGTTATAGTGAGGTGAAAAGCAATAATTTTGCATTTTTGTTTTCCACGTCATGATCAGCGCTGTTCTCCATTGCATCTCTTCCTGCCCAGACCCATACACTGCTCACTGTTTGAGAGCAGATTTCATTTTCCATGTGGACCCCAACTCACAGGAAGTTGATTTCCTGCTAGCATCACAAGTGGCATTTTCAATAAGCCATTCCATTCTTCTAAAAGGTCAGCTGCTTCTGCACAATGAGGTAAATGCTAAGATCTACAGATCTTGGGAGCATTAGTGCATCTCTATACTTATTTCAGCAAAATTTTTAGTGGTTTGAAGTGCAAAGGGTTTTCCTTCCAAATATGGCTATGTAATTGCTCCCTGGCCCCTGCATCTGGGATAAGATCCTTCTTGTGGGTCTGTCTAGAGGAAATGGTATAGATAGGATGAAACAGGAGGCAAACTAGCACCCCAGGTAGGCAGTCCTGTCACATGGAGTAGAAGGAGCGACATCTGCTGGCATGGGAAGGTCAGTGAGTTTAGTTGGGAGGTAAGCAAAATTTTCCAAATCCTCCCAGGGATCACTTCTCTAATTTTCAGAGTCTTTTTCTCTCCCAAGCAATGCATTTTCATATGAGAAATCTGAAAAATCTTTGAATTCAACCTATGTTGTAATTCAACAAGCTGTAAGGTCCAACTCTGTGATTGATTTTTGGCTGCATCAGCCCAGCAGCCACAAAAAAGCAGATTCTTTTAAGGCTAAAAATTCCCTGGCTCTCTGACCACATTGAGTGGATAATTTAAAGTCCTGAATTTCTCATTTCTTTTTTTAATCTCACCAGTGCAGTTTTCAGCAGCCAGTTTACCCCTGTTCAGCATGTCCTCATACTATGCCATGGCCTTTATCTTTCAGTCCATCAAAGCTGGGTTTTCTATTTCATTACAGGTGAATACAGGTGGCAGCTTTACTGCTTCACCACCAGCTGCCCAAAATTACTGCTATCCCATCACTTAATGGGATCCTCACTTCCCTCAGTCCCAAGTAGGTTGGACACCTAACCTATGGCCTCAAACATTGTCATCAATCAGGATACAGTTACAGATAACAGAAAACACTCTATTTTAAACAGAAAAGAATTCAAATCACAGAATTGAATCCTTATAAAATTATTGAAAGAGATGAAGAACTGTGGTGTAGCCTGGCCCCCCATTAATCTTCCTGAAATAACTGCAGAAAGATTCTGTAACGTCGGCCTATGAGGGGGCTGCTGTCTCAACCATATTTAGGAAAGTCGGGAATCTGGAAGCGGTCCTTGGAACTGTTACTCCTGTAACACATACTTTAGCTACAATCCAGGGATCTGGAAGGTGCAACTGTCAGCTGCAGAGCCGTCCTGCTCCTCCAAGGCCCTATACTATACCCTAGAACCACAAAGCTACTGAATAGACCTGGGACCTCTTCTGCAGCTGAAAATTCCAATTCCTGCACAATCATGTTTATCAGAAAATCGGCAGAAACTGAAAAAGAAGAACCTGTGTCTTACTTCAGAGTCAAATTTTGTGCATCCCATCTAATTGCAGAACCTAATTCTTGAACCCCGGCCTCAGGGAACTCTGAGAGGTACAGATTTTAGCTTTCCCTCTGCAGTTTAGGAAGTCATGCAAGAAGAGCTACATACCCCGTAAAGCAGAATTCTAAAAGCTTAAAACAAATGACCTCATTTGTTCTTGGATTTGTAATAGACGTGATTCTTGGATGCTTCATATTTACAAAATGTTAATAAGCTAAATTTTGAATCTAAAATAAGCGTAAGCACAACGTTTTTCTCAGCTAACTTCCAATGAGTTGGGCCTATACTAATGCCTGAGCTTCCTTCTCTATGTGGTCAAGGGCTAAATTCTAAGTAAAGTAAATTAACTTCTAGGGATTTGTGAACTGAAAAACTTAAAAATATTATTTCAAATACTATAGATGTAACAGCGGAATATTACCTGCTTGAGCAGTTTTTGTTTTGCTTTCTCTGTTTGTTTCTTAGAGAATGAACATACTTGTCTTTTTATTTACATTAACTGACAGAAAAGATGAATTATATATGATTAGTAATTTCCTGAAATAATGAATATTAAAGTGACTTATGTGCAAAGGCAAAATAGAGCAGATAGGAGTCCTGAGACACATGGAAGTCCGCACACAGCAATGGGCCCACCTGCAAATAGACCAAAGTATCTGCAAACTCTCAGACAAGATCTGTACAACCACATTTGATGGGTTAGTGTTTTGAAAATATGGGCTAATCTTGAACTGCATGAGTTCACTTAAAGAGAAAAAAATATGGACTAATCAAAGAAAAGAAAAATTTTATACTTTTAAAATTGTTTATGTTAATGGTTTGAGTTTAAAAAGCAAAAATGAATTGAGCACGCATATGTTCAATGGATTGGTATAAAAGGTCGGGAGGAAACCAAAGTTATGGGAATCACTTTTAGAACCTAATAAGAGTACAGCAGTGAAAAATTATTTAAATTTTCTCCTTAATTTTTCTCTGTACTTGAGCACATTCTAGCACACACTTTGGAGATGAACCAACCCATTCACAAATGATTATTTTTTTAAATTAACTTTTGCAACTAGGGTATCCCATTTGTAATTTGTTTGCTTGCATATATAGACTACATTTCTACAAATTGGTTTTACGTATTGCCATCTTAGAAAGAATAACAAAGAAGCTCAATTTCAACTTAAATTTAGTGAGAGAAGAATGTTAAAGCCCAGATCTGGGCGCTGCGGCTGAGAACAGTGCCTGCTGTGTTGTTTGGTTGAGCAGTGCTCCTGTGACCCTCTGGTCCACAAATTTGCCCAGTTCTTCATACCTTTGTGGTTACTTCCTGTACATGTGTGTTCTTAAATAACTGACATCCCCCTGCCCCACACACAGACTTCTTGATATAACTTGAGTGTGGTTTTTGCACTTATATATTCAAAAGAGTGTAATTTAATAAGTGGTTTATTATTATGGTATTTAAAAAAACAAAACAAGCAAGAAGAGCAGGGGAAAAAGAGACAAACAATTGGTTAGGAGAAAAGGGGAACAAATAGCACAGGTTAATGAAATTCAATGTTCAATTTGAAGAAAACACACACCCTGTGTTTCTCAGATCTGCTGAGCAAATCCATCTATAAATCTCTTCTTCTAGAGTACAGACTTGAACTAACTCACCAACTTTCCAACAGACTAGTGTCTCCACCCAGCTACTCATTCCAGAGTTATAGTTATTGAGTCAAATGCCTTGGCCATCGTAAGAAAATTCCACAAGTAACAATTACTATACTTGGCAGAAAGCCTGGTAATACCCAGCTACAGCTTTATTTTTTTGTTGAATTAAAAATACATTTCTAAAATATTTTTCAGATTTATTGCTACTTAGGAAAGTGTGTTATCAAAATATAAAGTGAAGAAAGAGCTAAAAGAAGCACTTTAGGCTAACAGATTATAACATTCTAAATCAATATACTATATAACCGTAATCTAAGTATAATTGAGTTCCTGCCCCCAAATGGCCTATTCTCAAATAGTAAATAAAAGCATTTGGAATCCTTACTAAGTCTCTTGGTGGGGGAAATGCCTGAAAACAGACAGTGTATTGTTAATATAAGCCACATGACTTAACATTCTTTTTTTGGATAGTTTTCTTATTCCTCGTCTTGTCACAAAACTCTACTCAGTCCTTTTAAATGGTCCCCACTGCCACTCTTTCTCTCTCATCTTCCTCTGTCCTCTATCCAGGGCTGTCACTTTGCCAACAACAACTCCTTACCAACAGCTCTGGCTGCCTACGGTGACTTTGCCTGCTGCGTGCAGCCCTCTGCGAAATGTATTCCCATCCTATGTTTTGATTGTTTTTCTCCTAAGAATTATCCTATCACCCAAATTCTGCATAGAAAATGAAGTCTAGCCAATAAGAATTTTTTTCTCCTTGGAAGAAAACAAAGGGATGAGGGAGGCTATGGATGTCTGGAAATTAATATTATTTTTCCATCACCGGTTTCCCCATTATTCTTTATGTACCTCTACCAAGAGCAGAATGCCATAGGTGTTTGGATAACCCACCCATCTCTCATCACACGCTAACATACCTTTCTCCTTCACCTCGGTCAGGCAGGCTTACCACCAGGTACTCTGGAAGGTGCACCATGCCTATGTCTATCTAAGTTTCTCCTAGAAAATTGGAAAGACAATACAGTCGTCCCTCTGAATCCATGGGGGACTCATTCCAGTATCTCCCTCATATAAGAAAATCTTTGGATGCTCAAGTCACTGATATAAAACAGTGTAGTATTTGCATATAACCTATGCACATCTTACCATATACCTTAGATCATTTCCAGATACTTGTAATATCTAACTACATAAATAGTTGTTATTCTGTATTGTTTAGAATGTAATGACAAGAAACATGTCTGTACATGTTCAGTACCGATGCAAATTTTTCTCCTGAATATTTTGGATCAGCAACTGATCGAATCACAGATGGGGAACCCAGAAACACAAACAGCTGACTGAATATCACCATTAGGATTTCAATCCCCACTCACCCAGGGTCCTTATTTCCATAATACGAGGATGGAGGTAATTTCACAGAGTTCTTGCCATCACATGAGCAGTTGACCACTAGACTACTGCACCAGTGCAACAGAGGTGGTATGATACAAGCCAAACCACCAAAGTTTTAGGGACTGTGAAGTCACCCAGAAAAATTTTCCTCCCATCCCGGGTACTGTAAAATATAGGAAATTGAGTAGCTGAAAAATTATACTGAAATTAAATAAGGAGCACAGTCCCCAACCTTAGCCCCTGGCAAATGGGTCAGAAACCTCATTTTAGAGCACCCCATCTCAAGAGTCTGAGTCAGCCTTGCCTCAGTCCCTACTCCTCAAGTCTTCCCCAGATTTGGAGTTTAGGTTCCACTCATTAGTAATGCTCTTGCAGGGCAGCTACACTCATCTCTTGGTCCACCTAAGCCCTGTGTAGCATTACTACAAAAATTTTGGGAGACTATTGGGAGGCTGCAATAAAGTTGAAGATTCCTTTATGTTCTCTCAAGTCTAAGACTGTTTAATAATTTTTGATTATCAATTTTTCCCTTAGGAACTTGATCAGGCAATTCTGAGCCAGAGTCATACTAGTTGGTAATACTGGAGTAATACTAATCATCCCAGAGGATGACTTGTGTAGTCTTTTTCTGTAGGAATACTGAAGCAGAGCTTCTACCCACCCACAGTCATGAATTTGACATATGAATTCCAGCAACTCTCCATTCTGCCACATACTCATTCTAGAGAACTGAGTAAGTCCACTATGGAAAGGAAAATATTTTGTGGCTCTGAGCCCACTAGACCTACAGGAAACATTCTTTTCTGTCTCCAAGGAGTTCTACTAACGTAATTTTAAGTCATTCACTAACCACACCTAAAATTCCATTTTTGAGGGTTCCTGGTGAGGCACCTCCCATAAATTTCTCAAATTCATAGTAGTAAGTAACCTCTATCAGTAAATCCCAAAACTGTCTGAATTCAAGTCTCCCAGTGAAAGTCATATTCTGGGGACGTGGAGTTCTTGGAAGGGGACTAGAGACATTAAACACAGGAGTATGTTGACCAAGATCTTTTTTCTCCCAGGAATTATCACAAGAAATTGAGAAAAATTTTAAAAAAAATGAGAGTCTGTTGAGAATGGATGAAAAACCATGCTATGATTCAGTATCGCATGTCAATTTTTTAGACATTTTTAATAGATACCTCACACAATGCTATATAAATTTAGGCCTACGTCTGAATATCCTGCCCTCAGAATGACATTTTACTTCACTACATTTCCATGACATTTCTCTGGCCTTTGGTATTATTCTAAAAACCATTGCCACTTGTGTCAGGACCACTTCCCCCTTTATAACTATTTTGGTAATAGCTAGAAGGCATGGAGTAAATGTTTATTTCTAGAGATTATTATACTTTAGGCTCAAAGTCCCAAGAAGTAGTCCCTGACATGTCACCCAAACATAACCTGGGCTCTGTACCAACCCAGCAGAATGTCAATTTAACAAATAATAGTCAATCATCCTAATAGTCATTAAGCAATTAGAAACTTTATTTAGTTTCCAAGAAAAATGCCAAAATAGAGAGCACATACTTATGACGTAGCCATTCTTCTTCTTCTTTTTTTTTGAGGGGGGGGGCAGAGTCTCACTCTCTTGCCTAGGCTAGAGTGCTATGGTGTCAGCCCAGCTCACAGCAACCTCAAACTCCTGGGCTCAAGTGATCCTCCTGCCTCAGCCTCCCAGGTAGCTGGGACTACAGACACGTGCCACCATGCCCGGCTAATTTTTTCTATTTTTAGTTGTTTGGCTAATTTCTTTCTATTTTTAGTAGAGACGGGATCTGACTCTTGCTGAGGCTGGTCTCGAACTCCTGAGCTCAAGCAATCCTCCCGCCTCGGCCTCCCGGAGTGCTAGGATTACAGGTGTGAGCCACTGTGTCTGCCCTAGCCATTCTTCTTTGAAAATATTTTAGACACAGCTTCAGTATCAATCTTTGGCCAACGTGAAATAAACATTGAATATTTAGGACAGATCTCCATTCTCTGACAAAGTGTTATAGCCTAGCCTCTCAGAAATGATTAGTAAGTTGGGATTCCATTATGAAAAACTTATATTTTTTAATAAAGGTGATTATAATGTAATATATTGTAGCAGTGTTTCATTTAGTGGTCCCTTGCTATCATCAGGAAAATATAGTATTTACTTCTAGAAATAATCAATTTGATAATATCCATTACTGATAAGGAAATGAGTGAATTGTGTCAAATTTGTTCTCTCCGATCACTTGTTTATATAGTTTATTATTAGTACAGGGTTATAGCATAATAACAATGTGTTAATAAATAAAACAGTAACTTTGGTTTATATTCATTCTTCATTCCTATAGCCAGTTGTAGATGATTTTTTTTGAAGTCTCTAACGGGGCACTTAGGGGAAAAAAAGCCTATTTGACTGTATGTACAAGTGTTAACATAAACAAAATCTGTTGTAGTAATTTGTGGGTTTCCTCGGTGGCTTGCTTGAAAGATCACTAAACAATTATCAACACTTCACATATGAAAATATCACCATTTGGACTGCAGCTGGAACTGCTCTTAGCTGGGGCCCTATTATCTCCCAAACTAAGTCACAGCATTTTAAAGAGCCCTCCCTATCTCAGTGCTCATCCATGCATTCCGTCATATAAGCCTTGGAATTTAGTGTTAGGTCATCTGAAAGTATTTCTTCCCATCTGATTCACGGTTCACCATGCAGTCATTGTTGAGATGCCCAAAGACCATTCTCAACACAGAGCAGTTCATAAAATAACCCAGGGTCCTATGATGATGTAAAAAATTGCTCGGTTAAATGAATTATTCAATTTATAAATGAAAATTTAAATGAGATAACCCTAAAGCTATTTAGTCTATTTTAAAACTTATTTGTTTACAATTAAGTTACCTTTACCATTTTAAAATTACGAAACACGTAGATTTTTTGGTGCGTGTAAATGTGAGGGCCTGACTACAGCCAGATTGGTGTGGTCGAGCACTGGGCAAGAGTCCCCATTCACCTCTGCCAAGACCCTGTCATTTTAATAAGATTAAGCTTTCGATTGCTTCAGCCCAAGACCTCTCTGGAGCAGAGGCTCTGCTATTCTAGTTAAATTATGCCCATTTCTCTCCCGAGTGAGTAAATACTTAAGTTCTCATGCTGAGAGAGCTAAAGTGACTTTTCACTTGGCACACTGATTTGGAGAGTATAATACATGTTTGTTGAAACCATGCTGGGCTGGAACAAAGTATTTTTATGATTACTACTTATTAACATGAATTAAGAAGAGATATGCCAATTGGTCCACACACAATATGTGAAGGAAGTCATCATTCCTACAGAGGAGAATGAACAGCTTGGGGGAATATATTATTGATGAAATTTATGTCCTTATGGAAATGACAGACATTTGACATATAAGGACAGGTGAGGCCAGCTTTATAAAGAAGGCTAGTATGCTAGGTATGTGCAAAAAGAGAAGGAGCTGATCTCGTCTCAGGGATAAGGGAAAGTCTCCAGGAAGAATGCCATTTAAGCTGAGACTGGAAGAATGAGATGAAGTTGGCTAGCAAAAGAGTAACGAGCAGTTCATGCAATGGGAATGACAACATGTGAAGGCCCTGAGGAGGGGGACATGACAGTCTGGTCTGGAGAGTGCAATGAATAGCCCCAGAGTGATGGAGGTGAGGCTTTGGGGAGATGAGGGAGGTGGTGGTGTTGAATCTGCCAAAGTAAGAGTAGGCAAGAACAGGGCCCGTTATATCATAGTATGGACTTTTTACTTCACACTAAGGTAGTGAGATTCCCCTAAATCGTTTTGATGACAGAAATGGCATGGTCAGATTTAACTTTACAAAAAGATCACTCTAGCTGCAGTGTGGAGTATGTGAGGGGCGGGCATGGGTGAATGTGAGGAAGCTGGTTAGGAGGCCATCACCTACGAGAGAAACGGTTGGTGACTTGCACGGGGATGTTCGAAATGGAGATGAGGAGAAGTAGGAATGCCCAAGAAATATAAATGAGGTGCAATGCACCATATTTGGAAATAGATTGACTGTTGGGGTAAGAGACAGAGTGACCTGAGGGATGAGTCTCAGTTTTCTGGAATAGTGATCTGGGCTTATGGTTGCTAAGATAGAGAATGATAAAAGAAAAATTTTGGTCCCAAAAAGGAATAAGTTTGAACATGTTACATTATGTATTAAGAGTTTTGGAATACACACACACACACATCTATGTATAAATGTATTATAATGTTTTATTTAAAAAATTTCCTTTTATCTATTAAGTGAAGAATATTTTCATATGTACAAATACTTCTTCTGTCTTTTCCTATGAACCTCTGTTATTGATTCTGTGACAGGCTAAAAATATTTAAAAAGTAAATAAAATACTTTATACTTTCTTTTTATCTCTTAATTTTTTTATGGGTCACCAAAATTGATGAAGAAGTATTAATCTTTTAGATTAAACAAGTGAATATTTTGGAAGTATCCAATTATTTCTAATATTGTGAATATGTGAAAAAAAATATTCATGTTCTATTCAACAGATTTTTTTTGTGGTCAAATTATTTTCCCCAATAAATTGATCTACTCCAAATCGAATAGAATATGTATCACATGTATTTCTGATCCAAACATATAGCTGAATGTGGCTGTGTGAGTGAGCCCAAGTGATAACAGCAGAAGAACCACTCAGCTTACGCCCAGGATTGTGAAATAATTGTACGTGTACTATTTTAAGGCACCAAATTTTGGGGGGTTGGTTTGTTACATAGCAGTACTTAACTAAAATGGGGCTTTTTAAAATCATTATCTTCTTTCTAAAAGTCTTCGTATAGAATCGTTCCTTGCACTCTTCTTTTATTTACATCCACCAGTTCTCTTCTCCAGTTTCTTATTATTCTCCTCTTTAAATGTTGATGAAGAAAAGTTTTTTAAGAATATATAAAGTCAATATATAAAATCAGTCATCTTTCTATAAATTAGCAAAAAACAAGAAAATTAAATTTAACCATTTTCATCTACAACAACCTTAAAACACATAAAATACATAGGAACAAATTTTACAAAAGAGATGCAAGCTTTCTACACTAAACACCATAAAAAAATTGTTGAAATAAATTAAAGAAGACCTGAATAAGTGGAGCAATATACCATGTTCATGGATAGGAATATTCATATTGTTAAAATGTAAATTATCTCCAAATTGATCTATTGATTTAACATAGCCTCAGCCAGAATTTCAACAGTTTTAAAAATGGAAATCAATAAGCTATTTCTAAAATACATGGAAATGCAAAGTATATGGAAATGCAAAGTTCTGTCAGAATACTAAAATAGTCAGAATACTTTTGGAAAAAAACATGAAGTTGGAGGATTCATATTACCTGACAAAGACTTACTATAAAGCTGAAATAATCGAGACAATATGGTACTGGCATATTGATATGTAAACAGATCAGTGAACAGAACAGAAAGTCCAGAAATAGATTTGCACATATAAGGTAAACTGACTTCTGACAAAGGGGCCAAAGTATACCTTAAAGAAAAAATAATCTTTTCAACAAATAGTTCTGGATCAAGTGGATATTGATGTGGTAAAAAGTAAATCTTAACTCCTACCTCTTATCATACACAAGAGCATCCTGAAATTGATAAGAGACCTAAACATAAAGCTAAAATTTGGAAACTTCTAGAAGAAAATATGAAAGAAAATCTTTGTGGCCTTGGGCTAGAAAAAGATTTCTTAGAATACAAAGAATACTAACCATAAAAAAAAATTGATACTGGACTTTATCAAAATTATAAACTCTGTTCTTCAAAAGACATCATTAAGAAAATGAAAAAGTAAGCCCACAGATTGGGAGAAAATATTTGCAATGCATATGTCTCATATGAGTATTACATCCAGAATGTACAGAAAATTTTTACATCTCAATAAGAATACAAAACAAAATGTGACAAAAGATTTGAATAGGTATTTCACAAATGTGTAGACATGGAAGAATGCTTACAATCATTAGTCATTAAGGAAATGAAAATTAAAATGACAATGAGATACCACTTCATACCCAATGGCTAAAATGAAAAAGACTGAAATATCAGGGTTTGGGAAGGATTGAAACAAGTGGAACTCTGTATGTGTCTGGTATGAATGTAAAGACAATACAAATCCTCATAAAAAGACTCACCAGTTTCTTGTAAAATTAAACATGCACCTGCTCTAAAGATGCAGCAATTCTATCTCTAAGTATTTACAAAAAAGAAATGAAAACATGCATTCATAGAATAATTTGTAGATGAATGCTCATAGCAGCTTTACTCATAATAGCCCCAATTTGGAGTGGGGGGAAACCGAAAAAACCAATGAAAAATAAACAAATCATGGTATGTTCTTAGCACGAAATACTCCTCATCAAGAAAAACACACGCACCATTGATTAAGCAACAACATGAATGAATCTTACAGACGTGAAGCTGAGCAAAAGAACAGACACAAAAAGGAATCTGCTGTATAATTCCAGCTTATCGGAAGTTTTGGAGCAGATATAGCTAATCTAGGTGGAACAAACAAATCATAACTGTGGTTACCCAGAGAAGGGTGAAGGGGGCTCAAGAAGACTTTGTGGAATTATGGAAATATTCTATAGTTTGATTGTGGTGCTGGTTACAAAGGCACCTACATTTGTTAAAACACATCGAACTGTACACTCGAAAGTTGTATATCTTATTTTTCTGTAAATTATATCTCAATAATGTTGACTTTAAAAACAAAATGCCTGCCCCAAAGTAACCAAATGAGCACCTTAAAAAGTAAAGAATGTCTCTTTTTCATGTTTACAAAATATGTCTTTCTGCATGATTATCTGTATACAAATAAATAGTTTTCGTCGACTTTTAAATTCTAATGTCCAAGTACCCAGTAGTAACAACAGTTACCGTCTACTCAGTGCCAAATATAAGCTAACACACATTTCATTCTCACAACAACCCTGCAAGATATTACCTTAATTATGGTGGAGAAACCCATGTCTCAGAATAGTTAAGTAATTCATCCAAGAACTTACTGTTAGTAAATAATAGAGGTAAGAGTTACCCACGGACAGTCTATCTCCATCACCAATGTTCTCTTTACTACTTGTCACCTTCTCAGCTAACGTTTATGTTACACTTATCCCAAAGCCATTTACCCATAGACACTAGGGTAATAGTCATTGCTAGTCTAATCATTTCATTGGTCTGGCCACATTCTCCTTGTCATGTAATGTCAAGTGACCTTTAATGACTCACTCAGCTTATTTTTTCAAATAATTAAAGAAAGAAAAGTTAAAGAAATAATTATCTACTTCATATAACAAGAGTTTAATATAATGGCTTATACAAGGCTAGATCTGGGTTCAAAGGAAATGAACAAAAACTTTTCAAAAAATCCCAAAACAACAAATGCTGGCGAGGATGTGGAGAGACAGGAACACTCTTCCACTGCTGGTGGGACTGCAAATTAGTGCAACCTCTGTGGAAAAGAATTTGGAGATACCGCAAAGAGCTAACAATAGAAATACCATTCGATCCAGCAATAGTGCTATTAGGAATCTACCCAAAAGAGCAAAAAACGTTCTATGATAAAGACATCTGCACCCGAATGTTTATGGCAGCACAATTCACTATTGCAAGGATGTGGAAACAACCCAAGTGCCCGTCAATTCATGAGTGGATTATTAAAATTTGGTATATGAATACAATGGAATATTACCCA
>CAUYSK010061647.1:0-29359 GCA_963575035.1 Avahi laniger | reverse complement strand
TAAATAGCTGATGCAATAATCAAGAGAAATGTTACAAAGTAGCACATGCTCAAATGCCAAATGAGTGTTAGGATAAAAAGCTCTCTGCGTTCCAGGAAGGAGGAAGCGCTGTGAGGCTAGTGGTTGTCACTCTGTGTGGTAGTTGGATGGGAAGAAAGGAGGAGGACATCACTGTGGTGGGAAGGCGGTGCGGACACAGGCCTACCGCTGCGTAGAGTGAGGAGCGCCCAGGGAGAGAGCCAGTGAGACGGCCCCTGGCCTGTACCAGACTCGAAGTGCTGAGGGCTTGAGGAAGAGTGGCAAAGGCAGGATCAAATCAGACTCCAGGGATTGGGGAACCAAACGGCTGTATCAGGGTGGTAGAGTCAAAAAATAACAAACGTTGAGCTTGCTTAATTGGTAGAAAAATGATATTTTTAACAAAATAGAGAAGTAAGGGGGGACAGAGCAACTTTTTGAAGATGGTAAATAATTCTTCCATTGGTTAAAAATATCAGGTTTTGGCCGGGTGCGGTGGCTCACGCCTGTAATCCTAGCTATCTGGGAGGTCGAGACGGGCGGATTGTTTGAACTCAGGAGTTCTAAACCAGCCTGAGCAAGAGCGAGACCCTGTCTCTACTAAAATTAGAAAGAAATTAATTGGACAACTAAAAATATATAGAAAAAATTAGCCGGGCATGGTAGCGCATGCCTATAGTCCCAGCTACTCGGGAGGCTGAGGCAGGACGATCGCTTGAGCCCAGGAGTTTGAGGTTGCTGTGAGCTAGGATGACGCCACGGCACTCTAGCCCGGTCAACACAGTGAGACTCTGTCTCAAAAAAAAAAAAAAAAAAATGTTCATTAAAGGAAAAGTTTCATACTATTGCATGTTTTTCTTCAAGTGAGAATATGTTAGATTGTATTTCATATATATATTTAAATATAAATTTATGTTTTAAAATCAACCAGAAAAATTGTCTTTGGGTTTTAGAAATAGGTTTAATGACTTGTTTAAACTTTTTGCTTTGAAATTTTAAGGATAACTCACTTGTGGAGTCTGTATTAGACTGGAAAAAAAATTAAACATTTTTAATGACTTGGTGACTTATAATTTAATTATCTTTTAGCTCGATTCAGTTTAATTGATAATTTAGGTGCAAAACAATATACTATCTCATTTTCATCTTAAAAAGTAACACCAAGGGGGAAACGATGGCATGCACCTATAATCCCAGCTATTCAGGAAGCAGAGGAGGGAGGATAGCTTGAGCCCAGTATATGGAGGCCAGCCTGGGCAACATGGTGAGACCCCATCTCACCATGGAAAAGGAAAGTAACATGTTATTATATGTGTGCAAAAAGGAATCTAGACTGATATACATCAAACTGTCAACTGCAGTCATCTTAATTAGAATAGTAAGAGGAAATTACACACACTAGGAAATTTGTGTTCTTTTAAAGGACCTATAATGGTTGTGGACTTACATCTTCCAAGCTGATAAAACTTCCTTTTTTCTACTTCATATTAGGAGTTATTACAAAAATTTTTAAACACTTGTTTGTATTGGACTATAACGAGATTTTATTTGCCCCATGTCACAGTCTGTGTACATTAAGTGAGAGTGCTCTCTCTTTGTAAAATGCTTTGAGATCAGCAGATAAAAGATCCCATCTAAGTGCAAACCTTCATTGTAATTATCTTCCTTGGACAGTAATGGTGTTAATAGCTATTTCTGTCAGTTAATGAACATTTCATTGCAAGAATTTATTGATTAAAAAAGGTAAGCTGAACATTTCTAACTACAACAGTGTCTATGCAAAAGTTTGTCAAATACTTAACACAGGAAAATGTTCTAATTTTCATCACCCCAATTGATTGTGGTGATGGTTGCCCAACTCTGTATACATATCTTAAAAATCATTACATTGTAACTTAAAGTGAATGAATTATATGGTGTGTGAATTGTATCTCAACAAAGCTGTTATAAAAATAATAAACTTAAGATGGAAAAAATAGCTGTTGATAATCAAGG
Source organism: Avahi laniger (assembly GCA_963575035.1). Taxonomy (NCBI): domain Eukaryota; kingdom Metazoa; phylum Chordata; class Mammalia; order Primates; family Indriidae; genus Avahi; species Avahi laniger. The sequence goes on along the minus strand of CAUYSK010061647.1, from coordinate 27,346 downwards.
TTTTATGTCAACAATTATAGCACACTTGAGAGAAGATGACATTTTAAAATTGTCATTATAGCTTTTAATTCTGTTATTTCTGTATTAAACATTTGACTTACTTATTATTTTTTTCCTAATTTTTGTTAGAAAGTTAATCTATGCTAATTATCCCACTTTCCAGAGCTAATGTGCTATTAATAGTTTGATTGCCGTATACACCTTCAGATTCTTTTCTATGTGTGTATATACAACATTACTTTTTTTAGTGAAAATGGAATCATGTGTACAGTTTTGTACCTTTTGAAAACAGCTTTATCGAAGTATATTTTAGATATCATAAAATCTACTTATTTTAAGTGCACAATTCATTGATTTTTGGTAACTTTACTGAGTGGTACAGACATCATCATAAATCAGTTTTAGAACATTTTTATCCCCCCAATAATTAGATCCCTTATGCTTATTTACAGTTAATGCTCTTTCCCACTTTCAGCTATAGGAAACCACTAATCCACTTTCTTTCGCTATAGATTTGCCTATTCTGGACATTTCGTATGAATGGAATTATACAACATGTGGCTTCTTGTTTTTGGCTTCTTTCATTTAGCAAAATATTTATGAGGCTTATCCATGAAGTAGCACGTGCCAGTAGTTTGTTACTTTTTATTGTTGAATTGTTTTCTGTTGTATGGATGTACTTCATTTTGTCTGTTCACCAGTTGATAGACATTTAGGTTGTTGCCAACATAAGGTTATTTTTTGCTATTATAAATAATTGCACCCTGCTTTTTTTTTTTTCCACTGATACTATATTTGGGCAGATTTTTAAAATTAGTACTTAAAAATCTGCATTTTTTTTTTTTTACTGCAGCAGTCTTTTAAAAAACACTATTTTTCATTGTAAGATATACTGTCATTTATTTATTTAACCAGTAATGTTTATGGATGTTTTGAGTTTCTGATTTTTCACTATTATAAACAGTACTGTAGTGAGTATTCTTCCACATTTATCTTTGTATATGTGTTTTTGTGGTATAGATTCTAAAAATGGAATTGCTGGATCAAAGGGCAGGAACATTTACAGTTTTTTAATAAAACATTGAAGACCACAGGGCACTTTTAGGCATAATTTGTTAATAAAGGCTTATTGTAAAGTTATTTGTACTTTTATGTTTTTGTAATTAGCCAAGGAAAAGCAAGTTCTCCTTGCTTGGCCAAGGATGGTGGCTCATGCCTGTAATCCCAACACTTTGGGAAGCTGAGGTGGGAGGCCAGGACTTTAAGACCAGCCTTAGCAACAGAGTGAGACCCTGTCTCTCCAAAAAATAAAATAAAAATTAGCCTGATCTGGTGGTGCACCCTTATAGTCCCAGATACTTGGGAGGCTGAGGCAGGATGATCACAGGAATTTTAGGTTGCAGTGAGCTATGATTGTGCCACTGCACTCCAGCCTGTGCGACAGAGACCCTGTCTCTGAAGGGAAAAAAAAAAGGAGGGAAGGAGGGGAGGAGGGAAAAAGGGAAGGGAGGGAGGAGGGGAGAGAAGGAAGAGGGAAGGGAAGGGAGGGGAAGGGATGAGATGTAATGACGTTTTTGATGTCAAAATTAAGGAATTCCCAAATAAGAAGAAATGACAAATGGATTTGTAATCATCCAGGAGGTTTATGTTTAGCTGTGAAGTAACTCTTATCCATCATAAGCCCTATTACGATGAATTTTCCTTTTTTTCCACATGAAGAGAGATGGAGTAGCTAGTACTGTTTCCTTAGGTATATTATATTACTGTTACTATATTACTATTACTATATTGTATAAAAAACAAACGAACCTCATTCCTTCTACTGAAAATTCCTAAGTAATATGCTGTTTGGATATCTGAATTTCCCAAATAAATAGCTTATTCCTTCAAGGACTTCATAATCAGAAGACAGATTGCTGAATGTAACTTAACCTTTTCTTAATTGCTTAATGTTTACAGTACTGTAACATTGAAATGCCCAGGACCTCATTGTCCCAATAACTGGATAGCCATCATCTTGTCTCCTTTTTTTAAAAAAAGATTTTTTTGTTCATTCTCTTGTAAGCTTGGTAAATTTCTTTGGCTTTTGATAGCCCTTTACTCCCAAACCTTTTCTAATTTTCCCTTTAAGTATTTGTGACGCACACTGGGGACACAGGTAACCTGACTTGTTAGAATTACATGCACATGAGAACTAGTCGGTGTCAGGAGAGAACCTTAAGGCATGAGAGCCTCGGATTTTATGGTTTTAGATTTCAGGTTTGTTTCTGGTTTTGTTTGCTTATTTCAGGGTTCCTGACAATATTATAGGATTTGGTGGGTAGTCTAATCAGATATACGTAGTTTCTGTGTTATAGTCACATAATAGAATCCCTTGGAGGATTCAGGCCCTTCATTTTTTGTCTATATGTAATTTAATTTACTTATCTGCATGGTACTATTTTTGCTTGCTGTAGACAAGTGGTAATGGTTACCTCAAAGAATATTCTTATTTTGGCTGGAATAAATTTGCTTGAAAAACCTAGCATAAATTAAAAGCTAAAGTTAGATAATAAATTTTTTCTTAAACATGGAAAGGTGCAGAAGCCAAATGGAAATATTTGTATTTACAAGAGAATGTGGCCTTATGTTATATTCTTCTTGATAAATGGAAATGGGTGTTCAAAATGCTAAAGATATTGTTTATATTATTTCATTCTAGATATGACATTTTAATTTGTTGTGTATATGACAAACTAATCGCTTGATATATTAGCCGATGAGGTTATTAGGGATCACTTGGACATAACAAGAAGTTCCTTGTTTTCTGTTACAGGAAAATTGTGGAAAAATTAGGTTTCAGATTGCATAACACTTGGTCATGTTATCACATTTATGTCCAGCAAATATATTCAATTCTTCATTGTTTCAGTTTCACTGAAGAAAAATAAAAACTGCTAATGGTAAAGAGAGCTGTTAAGCTTAGTTTATTAATTGTTTATTATTTCACCTAACAAATTGAGGTTTGTTGTCTTATGTTTTACTAATTTAGAATTTATAAACAACAATTAAGGTTTTCTAGGATTATCTAGTGACATCATTCTATTAATTTCCCCTTAGTCAAATACTAACAAATAGCCTGTTGCTTCTCTTTTGTTAAAATTTTATCCCTTTTCTTTCTTTTCAAGTTGTTTACTGAAAGAATGATGATAATAAAGTATTTCGTGGGTTCCATGTTTATATGACTAGTATGTGACTAGTACTTGACTCTTGACTATCTTGACTCTGAAATCAAGATTTAGTTATTTTAAAGCACAAACTCTGCTGGGTTAAATAATCAGGAATCCCTTAATCTGTGTTAAAAGAATTGAAATGGGATTTGGTAATGTGTTTAAAAAGGTCCATGTTTATCTTTTCTAAATTATCTGCATATTATTCACTAAAATTTCATACTTAATTTCATTAATTGTACCCTCATGGGTGATTATAGAATATGTGCATATGTGTGTGATGTATGTATGTGTGTATGTAGTAAATCGTAAACTTTATCGGAGCAAGTTATAACTTTGATACAGTTTAAAATAATACCATAAATGAAAATCATTAAATTAAGGAAAAAGAATTCATCTGAGCATAAGAATTTCATATAGTTAGTGTAGGGTTATTATATTCTCAAGTCATTTTTATCTGTTTTTTGTTAAACTAATAATCTTTTTAAATTTTAGGGGGAAAAAAATAGTGGCTTTGATGTCCTCTACCATAATATGAAACATGGACAGATATCGACAAAAGAACTAGCAGATTTTGTAAGAGAAAGGTATGTATTTTGTATTAGTAATTTGTTTAACAACTTAATAGCAATTTAAATTTTAGAATATAAATGAGAAATTTGGATTTGGATTTGGAATAAAGTAATGAACACACACTTTTAAAAAGTACAAAACAGTTATATTCTAAAGTAGTAGTTACCTGCCATCTATGCATGTGAGAGCTATATAGTGACTCTAAATGACATTGTTAAACCCCTGATTTGCAAATTATCGCTTGAAAATATTATCTACATATTTTCCATTGAATGTGCTAGCAAGGTGATACAACTAAAAAAAGGAATGTTTTAGGATAAAATATTAGCATTTCTTTAAACAAAAATACAAAAATAATTTGAAAAAACTAAGTTTTCTAAACTTTGGTTTAATTGTGTATTTTATAACTTTTATTTTAGATAGTCCTAAGTATATATTTTTAAATCTTGGAAATTTATAAAATGCGATTGTCTTTAAGACTCTTAGAATATATGTCAATTTAAACACTGTTAAAAATCGATGTAACTTGATTATGATTCAAAATCAAACAATTCAAAGCTACTGTACTACTTTTTTTTTTTTTTTGAGACAGAGTCTCACTGTGGTGCATCATCCTAGCTCACAGCAACCTCAAACTCCTGGGCTCAAGCGATCCTTCTGCCTCAGCCTCCCGAGTAGCTGGAACTACAGGCATGTGCCACCATGCCCGGCTAATTTTTTCTATATATTTTTAGTTGTCCAATTATCTTCTTTCTAATTTTAGTAGAGATGGCGTCTCGCTGTTGCTCAGGCTGGTTTCGAACTCCTGAGCTCAAACAATCCGCCCGCCTTGGCCTCCCAGAGGGCTAGGATTACAGATGTGAGCCACCGCCTACTTCTTAAGCTATTTTGTATCTATCCCTGCTTAGTAATTGTTTATATGAACACATTTAAAATCTTTATCTTGATAATATAGGGATAGTTTTCCTTAAATACAATACTCCTTTCATTTATTTAATTCATTTTTTAAATTAATAAATTTTTCAGAGACAGGGTCTTGGTATGTTGGCCAGTCTAGTCTCAAACTCCTAGGCTCAAGCGATCCTCTTGATTCAGCCTCCTGAGTAGGTGGAATTAAAGGGGTGCACCACCACAACTGGCTCTCATTCTTTTATTCTTTCCATAATATATATCCCATGTGTGCTATGTGACAGACACTTGTCGGTGTTATGGGAATATAGTGGTTAAGATACAGCTTCTCTCTTCATGGAATTTACAGACTGGTAGGAATTGGGCAATAAACTATTTCACATGAGACCAGTCCTCTTGTTTCCACCTCTCTACCAAAGTCAAGGAGGAGTCCAAAAGCTGTAAGTGCTCTGGGTAAAGCTATCCCTACCTTAGCTTCTACATTATTATTGGCAGGAGTAAAAGAGAGGCCCCAGAACTCTGCATCTCCTGGCATGATCTCTAGCCTTTCCTTTTCCCCAGCATTTACCTTACTACTCTCACTGTCTACTTTGGGACCATCAGGACAGATATCCTTATGCCTTTTAGCCCTGTTTATATCAGTCACCGTAAGGAGTCTAGGATTCCTGAGTCATCCTTTCTTTGCCCAGAATCTAGCTAGCCCTTTCTGATTGCATGGGCCGTGAGACAACCCCTCCTTTCATTCTTCCTTCCCTACTTTATTTTTCTTCATAGTATTTATAACCATCTGATATAAGTGGTATTTTATTTATTTATTTTTCTCCCTCTCCCCACTAAAATATAAACCCTACAATGGCAGGGATTTTTAGCTTTTTTGCTTATTTTGCCTTTTTGCTCTATCTCCTGTGCTTAATATAGTGCTTGGCACTTGGCAGAATGAATCTCTAACTTCACTGCGGTCATCCAAACTATCATTGTAGTTGCCTGAACTTAAGCAACAGCTCCTAACTGGTCTGTCTATATTCACTCTTGTTCTCCTGCAACTTATTCTCTGTACTGTAGTTGGAGTGCTTTTTTTGAACTACAGTACAGATCAGTTTGTTACATTTTCTATTTAAACCATTTCAAGGGCTTCCCATTGCTCTTAAGATAGGCCTGCACTGTCTGACCCCTGACTACCTTTCAAGCCTTATTGTGCCAGGCTCTGCTAGGTGCTGAGAGACAACAGAATATTGTTTCATAGGGGGAAACAGAAACAAATAACAAAAATGAATAATAAAAAATTTTATAAAGACTTTAGAGATACATGATGTACAGGCTCCTCCTTATTCTTTCCACCTCAGAGATACTGGTCATTTTGTTGACAGACTTTTTCCAGTCTAGACTTTGTATGTACTTACTCCTCTCTTCACCTGGTTAGTGCCTACTTATTCTTTGGAGCTCAGCAATGTGCTTGATGCTCCATGGATATTTTTCCTCATCTCTCTAAGTAAAAAACACTTACTGTAATCTCTCTCAGTATAATATGTCTCTTTGTAGTATTTATAAAATTTTATAATTATTCATTTTTGTTATTTGTCCTTATATTCCCTTGTGAGACAATCTCTGTTGTATCCCAGTGCCTGGTACAGAGCCTGGGATAACAGAATAGTCACATTTATTGAAGGAGTGAATGAGAAAGAAGGGGAAAAAAGGTAGACTTTTAAATATGTCCTATGCATGAAGGACTTTGCTACGTTATCTCATTTGCTCTCAAAATTCTAAGTCCCATTTCACAAATGAGAAAATTGGGGTCAGAAAGATTAAATAACTTCCTCCTTCGTCCTCTTCTTCCTTCTACTCTTTCTTTTCTCTCTCTTCTTCCCTTCCTCACTTCCTCTTACCAACTTTATTGAGGTATAATTGTCATACAATAAACTGCATGTATTTAAAGGGTATAATTTGATATATTTTGACATAGGTATAGCTGTTGAAAACCATCACCACAATCAAAATAGTGAACATACTCATCATCTCCTTTGTAATCCCTCCTTTTTGCCCTTTCCTATACCCCTATCCCTAAGCAGCAACTGGTTTGCTTCTGACACTTAGGTTAATTTGCATTTTCTAGAATTTTATATAAATGGAGTCATACAGTACATATTAATGTCCAGCTGCTTTCACTTAGTATAATTTTTCTGAGATTCACCCTATTCCTTTTTACCATTGAGTAGTATTCCATTTATGGATATACCACAATTTATCCATTCATTTGTTCAAGGAAGTTATATCTATTTTTTGAACTTTGTATGAAGTATACATCATTTCATTCATATGGTAGATACTCTTTTGTCTGAATCCTGTTGTTTAATACTATTTGTTTCATTTGTACTTCTGAGTTTAGCTATAACTCATTTATAATGCTGTTTATATTAAATTGTATAAATATATCCAAATCTATTTACTACTGTTGATGGATATTTGGATTGTTTCTAGTTTTTTTAAATACTGTTTTTTTAGAGCAGTTTAAGGTTCATAGCAAAATCGAGAGGAAAGCACAGAGATTTCCCTTAGTACAGTGATCCCCAGCATTTTTGGCACCAGGGACTGGTTTCAGAAAACAGTTTTTCCATTGACCGGGGGTGGGGTGGTAGGGGTGGTTTCAGGATGATTCAATCCATTATATTTATTGTATACTTCTTTTTTATTATTATTACATTGTAATATATAATGAAATAATTATGCAACTCACTATAATGCAGAATCAGTGTGAGCTCTGAGTTTGTTTTCCTGCATCTAGACAAATCCATCCGGGGTGATGGGAGACAGTGACTATAAATGCAGATAAAGCTTTGCCCCCTTGTGACCCCCCACCCCCACCCCGAGCTGTGTGGCCTGGTTCCTAATAGGCCATGGACTGGTATTGGTCTGTGGCCCAGGGGTTGGGAACCACAGCCTTAGTATATCCACTGTGCCTACACATGCACAGCCTCCTCCATTATCAACATCCTCCACCAGAGTGCTGCATGTGTTACAACTCATGAACCTACACCAACACGTCATAATCACGCCAAGTCTGTAGTTTACTTTAGGGTTCACTCTTGGTGTTGACATTCTGCGAGTTCGGAGGAGTGAGCATATAATGGCATGTATCCGTCATTATAATAGCATACAGAGTATTTTCACTGTCCTAAAAATCCTCTGTACTCTGCCTATCCATCCCTCCCCAGCCCCTGACAACCACTGATTTTTTTACTGTCTTCTTAGTTTTGCCTTTTTCAGAATGGTCATATAGTTGAAATCATACAGTGTGTGGCCTTTTCAGATAGGCTTCTTTCACTTTTTAATATACATTTAAGTCTGTTTATGTCTTTTCATCAAATTTATTTCTTTTTAATGCATCATAATATTCCATTGTCTAGATACACAACAGTTTATCCATTCACCTACTGAAGGACAACTTGGTTGCTTTTTTGGAAATTATGAATTAAGCTGCTATAAACATCTGTGTGCAGGTTTTTGTGGGTCATAAGTTTTCTACTCCTTTGAGTAAATACCAAGCAGCACAATTGCTGCATCTTATGGAAAGAGTGTATTTAATTTTTAAGAAACCAACAAACAGTTTTCCAAAGTGGCTGTACCATTTTGCATTCCTACCTGCAATGAATGAGAGTTCCTGTTGATCCACAGCCTTACCAGCATTTGTCGTTGTCAGTATTCTGGATTTTGGCCATTCTGATAGGTGTGTAGTGATATCTCATTTTAATTTACATTTCTTTGATGTCCTTTTGTATATACATCTTGGTACACATATATACACATTTATATTGGACGTATGTCCTGGAGTAGAATTGTGAGGTTGTAGGGTATATATATGTGTTTAATACTAGTGAATCATGCCTAAGAATTTTCCAGGGTGGTTGTATCAGTTTATACCACTGCTATCCTTGTTTGAGAGTTCCAGTTGCTCGATGTCCTTATCAACACTTAGTATTGTCAGTCTTTTAATGTTTTAGCTTTTCTAATAGTAGTGGTATCTCAGGTGTCTCATTGTGACTTTAATTTACATTTCTCTGTTGAGTTATAGGGTTAAACATCCTTTCATATGTTTATTGGCCATTTGCATCTTTTTTTATTAAGTGCCCGTTCATGTCTTACCCATTTTTCTGTTGTTTTTTTTTTTTCCTTTTAAAAAATAGATTGGAGAATTCTTTATATATTTTGAGTAAAAGCACTTTGTCAGTTAGGTGTTGCAAATATATATAGATGTACTTTGTTTTTTATATATTGACTTTTGTGTCTAGCAACCTGACAATTGTTGTTTATTCTGATACTCTGTAGATTCTTTTGGATTTTCTGTGTACAGTCATTGTGTGTAAATGACAGTTTTATTTCTTCCTTTCCCAGTCTTACACCTTTTATTTCTTTTTCTTGACACTGTACTGGCTAGAACTTCCCGTGTAGTGTTGACTAGAAATAGTGATGGTGGGCATCCTTGTTTCCAGGCTCACATTTCACCCTTAAATATGATATGTTTATTCTAGGTTTTTCCCCCTACTGTTTTTGGGAAACAGTATCTAAAAGGCAAAAGGATATTCCCTTTACATATTTAATTTCTTTCATAGTTATAGGATTATTCAGATTTTTCAGTTCTGTGAGTTGGCAAAATTATAATATTTTTCTATGAATTTTTCCATTTCATCCGAACTTTCAAATGATATTGGCAAAAATTTATTCTTAATATTCTTATTATGAACTGTTTTAGTGTCTGCAGCATCTGTACGTATGTCCCACTTTTCATTCTTTTTTTAATCACTTCCCAATTTTTATTGGCACACCTAAATATAGTTTTTTATATCATATAAAAATAAGACATCAAGGTATATAAACTTCTGTTTAACAATTAATGTTTTAGTATTTTACCTTATAAATGACTCAGACATTTTATGATTATCTTTTTTAACTTAACATAACGTGACTTTAAGATTTTAACTTACTTAAAAGAATTTTGAAACCACAGTGTAGGTACTATCCCTGAGGTCTTTCCTGGTCCTCCTAGGTTTCAGGTAGCCATGTGGCATCAAACATGACTACAAAGGACAGGGCCTGTCTTGTGTCTTCAATTCCCACTTTTCATTCTTGACATTGGCTGTATGTGCGTGCTTTCTTTTCTTTCATGATCAGTCTCATTTGGTGTTTATTTGTTTTAATCATTTTTACAAAGAACCAACTATTGGCTTTGTTGATCTTCTCTTTTGTATATGTGTTTTTTATTTCATTAACTTTTATTCCTATTTCCTTTGACTTTGTAGTCAATTTGCTGTTCTTTTTCTAACTTTTTGAGATGGATACTTAATGATCTTCAACCTTTTTTCTTTTCTGATATATTCACTTAAGTGTCTAAATGTCTTTTAAGCATTGCTTTTGCTGCATCCCACCTGTTCTGGGAAAAATGATTTTTCATTATATTTAGTTTAAATATATTTTAAATTTAATTGTGCTTTCTTCCTTGCTTCTCCTAGGTTATTTAGAATTGTATTTCTCAATTTCCAACTATTTGATGATTTTTAAAAGTCTATTTTTGCTATTCATTTCAAACTTAATTGCATTGTTTAGGAAACATACTGTGTATAATTTCAGTGTTTTGGAATTTGTTGGCATTTGATTTATAACTCAAAACAGAGTCAGTTTTGATAAATACTCTGTGTGCCTGAAAAGACAGCATTTCGTATTTGTTGAATATAGGCTTCTATATCTGTTCATTAGAGCAAGTTTGTTAATTTTGTTGATCAACTCTAATATATTCTTGCTAGTTTTTGGTTTTTTGTTCTGCTCACTTTATCAGTTACCGAGAGAGATATATTAAAAAATCTCTCATTGTGATTGTGATTTTTTTTCTCTATTTATCCATATAGTTCTGTCAATTTTTGCTTTATATATTTTGAGGTCATATTAGTAGGTGGGTACAGATTTAGAACTATTACATCTTCCAGGTAAGTTCAACTTTTATCATTATGAAGTGACCATTTTTATCTCCAACAATGTTTTTTTACCTTGAAGTCTGCTTTGTTATTATTATAGTTTCACCTGTAATTATAGCTTCAGCTGTAAATGTATCTTTATGGCTTAAATGTGTTTCTCTCTTATATTTACACAAAAGTTATGAGCTTAGTATAATGAACTTCCATGTAGCAATTACTCAACTTCAACAATTACAAATTATGGCCACTTTTGTTCCATCTTTTCCATACCTCTGTTGCTGAATTGTTATGTTATGCAAGTAGCAGATTCAGAAGCATTACGTTTCATCCATTAGCATTTCAGATGTGTCTGTAGATCGTAAGGACTTTAAAAAAACCATAACCACAACACATTATGCTGTCTAAAAATATATTAGTAATTTCCTAATATAACCAAATACCAAGTCAGTGCTCAATTTTCCTCAGTTGTCATGCACACATATACACATGTATATGCATATCCATATCCATGTCTTTTGATTTCTTGAAGTCAGGATTCTTGCAAGATCTATACATTACACTTGATTGATGTTATTTTGAATCTCTTAATCTGTAGGCCCCCCTCTTTACTTTTTGTTGTTGCTGAAGAAACCAAATTATTTGTTCTACATAGGGTCCCCACATCCTGGAATATACTGATTGCATATCTGTAGTTTTATTTAATATTTTCCTTTACCCCTGTATTTCCTAAGAATTGTCATTTAAACCTAGTAACATGATCAGATTCTACTCAGTATTTTGGAGAGAATACTTCGTAGGTGGTGGGTGGTATGTGCTTCCATCAGAGAAATGAAATATCCACTTATATCTGTTTTGTGATGTTAGTGACCATTGATGATCATCACCTAGATCTGTTATTTCATTAGGGGTTTACTTTCATTAACATTTTTGCTAGATATGGAATTCTAGTTGGTAGATTATTTTTTTTAAAAATTTCTTTGAAGATCATTCCGTTATCTATGGTTGAGATGTTAGCTATCAGTCTACTTATTGCTCCTTTGACAGTAACATTTGCTGGTGGGAAGGGTTTGGCTGCTTTTAAGATTTTCTTTTTGTCTTTGATTTTTAGCAGTTTTTACTATAATGTGACTAGGTGTAAATTTTAAAAAATTTATCCTGTTAAGGTTTCTTGGGCTACTTAGATCTGGTGTGATATCTTTTGTCAGTTTGGGAAAATTCTCTGTCATTATTTCTTCAAACATTTCTGACCCATTCTTTCTCTTTACTCATATGTTAGACTTTCTTACTTTGTCCTTTATATTTCTTCTCTGTTTTCCATTCCTTTGTCTTTCTGAGCTTTAATCTGGTATGGATTCTTCTCATCTATCTTCTGGGTAACTAATTCTCACTACAGTGTATCAAATCTGCTGCTGTTAAAGCCCATCCATTGGGATATTAATTTTGGTTATTGTATTTTTCAGATCTATAGTTTACAATTTTTTTTTTTTTCAAATTTGGTGTGCTTTTGTGCACTCCTTAAAATGATTTCTGGTTCTCTACTGAAATTCTTTTGGAATGTCAAAGGGCATGGGATTTCCATGCTTTCTACCTTTGGTGGATCTGAACTCTTTCGCCTCCTTTGCTTTGTGAGGCTGTAAAAAGCTCTGCTTCAGGCCGGGCGTGGTGTCACGCCTGTAATCCTAGCTCTCTGGGAGGCCAAGGCGGGCGGATTGTTTGAGCTCGGGAGTTCAAAACCAGCTTGAGCAAGAGCGAGACCCCGTCTCTACTAAAATTAGAAAGAAATTAATCAGTCAACTAAAAATGTATAGAAAAAATTAGCCGGGCATGGTGGCACATGCCTGTAGTTCCAGCTACTCGGGAGGCTGAGGCAGAAGGATCGCTTGAGCCCAGGAGTCTGAGGTTGCTGTGAGCTAGCATGACGCCACGGCACTCTAGCCAGGGCAACGGAGTGAGAGTCTGTCTCAAAAAAAAAAAAAAAAAAAAAAAAAAACGTTCTGCTTCACTTCTCAGCTGCCTCTGCTCGGTGCCCCCAAGGGAAAAGCTGCCCCACATACCTAAGGCACTTCTCTGATATCCTTCTCTTGGATCTTAGCCTATTGATTGTTAACTGCATCTTAAATTGTCTGATGTTTTTCAGTCACCCCCCGGCTTCCCATGTTTTTCTAATTTTCCTCAATGGGAGTTTTTTGTATTAATAATCTTTACTCATTATTACAGGTTGAGTACCCCTTATCCAAAATGCTTGGGAACAGAAGTGTTTTAAGGAGTTTTTCAGATTTTGTAATATTTGTATATATATAATGAGGTATCTTGAGAATGGGACCCAAGTCTAAACATGAAATTCATTTATGTTTCCTATACACCTTGTACACATAGCTTGAAGGTAATTTTATACACTATTTTAAATGATTTTGTGCGTGAAACAAAATTTTGACTACATTTTGACTACAACATGTCACATGAGGTCAGGTGTGAAATTTTCCACTCATTAGTGTCGTGTTGGCACTCAAAAAGTTTCAGATTTTAGAGCATTTTGGATTTTTGGATTAGGGATTCTTAGCCAGTACTGGAAAGTGAACCACTTTTTCTTGCTATTAAACTTATCCATTGGTATATTAATATTTCTTTCTGTATTAACTTTTTTAGATGACCAAAGTACTACTCATGTATTATAATATGGCATTATTTTAACATATAAAAAATTTTAAAGGAGCAGGAAGAAAATCACAGTACTATTAGTGAGAGGTAGTTACTGGTAATGTTTCCTTTTTGTTAGAGAGCTGGTTTTTGTGGGGATGGGGTTGGGAAAGAGTTTGGAGATGAGTTTAGTTTGGATATTTTGAGTTTGAGGTGGTTCAGATATCTAAGTATAGTTATGCTTGGGGCAGTTAGATATTGAACAGATGGTTCAGTGCAAGAGCAGTGTGGAGATCTGGGTTTGGACATTAGAAGCAGAAAATTAGTTGAACCTATCAAAGTAAATGGAAGGACAGTGGTGCTTATAGAATGTTCCCTATTAAAGGTAGCACATATTGAAAAGGGCCAGGATAATTATGGGAAAGGTAAAACTATGACTTAAGTTTTATAGTGTTAAGAAGGCCAAGACAGCCTCATATTTTGTATTTATAGATTATGTGTCTGTAGAATAATTTGTGGTTTTTTTATTCTGTATTTAATGGTTTTGATTATTTTTTAAGCCTAGAATCTTACATGTTCAATACTAGTTATATAAAACACAGTTTTCTAATGCAAAATGCTTATTTGTTAATATTTTCAGTCTAATTACAAAATAAATTAAGACCTGAAGTTCATGATCTCAGACTTGCTAATGATTCATATTTTGTTTTGTGCAAATGGCTGTCATCAATCTCTTATTCTATTACATGTGCATCACAGTGTTAAAGAATGATAAAACTATGTTAAATACACCAAGGAAGTATTAAATACAAATGACTTATCACAGTGAATCATTTATAGAGAGAATAGAAGCAGCAGCACTCTTGTACTTCCCGTTGAAATAAACATTGGCACTAAAGCTAAAAAGTTATGACTTCATTAACATTTTTTGTGATAATTTATTTGAGTTCTATACCAGAGTAGTTTTTTAAAGTAGTTATGTACAAATGACATTTAAAGATAGGCCAGAAATCATGACTGCTTATGCCTACTTACTTTTTACATGTAATTTGAGGTATCCTTTTGTTTCTGCAATTTAATTGTGTTTTGATAATTTTGCTATGTTTTTGGTCACTAAACAAGGTATTATAATGTGGAAATTTGATTTAACAGAGCTACAATAGAAGAGGCATATTCCAGGTCAATGACAAAACTAGCAAAATCTGCAAGTAATTATTCACAACTTGGGTGAGTTAATTTCTTCCTCTTTTTCAATGTTCATTTAGGCAAAGTTCTTGAGAATGTTAGGTTTCTATTGAGGATGTAATAGTTCATAAGTATAGTAAAATATGTTTATTAAAAATGTGTTCAGTATGAATATATTTCTTGATCGAAAATATAGTTGAATTTACTGAATCAGTTAATGTAGTAAATGAAACTTATTTTTCCCTTTTATTAAACTAGTCATTCAGTAATGTAAGTTTTAAGTTATACATGTTATCTTATGCACATACAAAGCATTTATTCTAGTTGTCTGTAAATTCATTTAAATTCTGTTGTAGATAAAAAGTGATCTTTAAAAACTCACTAAGATAAACCTTGTTGTAATTCAAATGCATTAAAAATGTCTCCTGTGATTTTACAGACTATCATTAAATCTTGCTTTTAAAAATGTGTTGAAGAAAGATATTCCTTGAAAAATGAAAATTAATAATAAGAATACATTTAAAATGAGATGTGCTTATTGCTGTAACAACTATGAAAAGAATAATTGTATAATCTGAACCATAACAACTCTGGAAGGAATGTTTAATCTGATTTAATTATCAAAAATTGGGGAAAAATCATTTTTTAGCTAAAATGTTGAAATAGTCTAACATTTTAAAAAACTTTTGCAGTGATATTCAGTAAAGAATTCCTCTATATCTGGGATTCTGATAAATGAAATTTTATGTAAAATTTTATGTAGGTATTCATATTCCAGTGAAGGTCTATATCAATGATCAGATTCACAGATAATTCTGTGATCCAAAGAAAGGGTTAAGAATGACTATTTTATGTAAATATTCTACGGTGTTGTTGAATTAATTTAAACAAAAGTCTCCCTACTTTGTGCCCTGGGCAAAAAGGAGTTGGAATATCATTTCATCCTCAGTGTGGCACTGTTTATTATGCATGTCCTGACAGCCCACAGTGGCTGGGAAAGCTGAGGAGCTAACACCTTTTTCACCTAGAGGAGAATGAAGACTGGTAGTTGATAACTAGTTTTGGTTTTTTCCCCTCCCATCTGTCCTCCTATTTCTTCTTTCCTCACCTCCCTCTGCTTCAGCTTCCTTCTTCCTTCTTTTTCAGCTTCCGTTCTCACTTTTCTGACACTCTCCTGTTTTCTAGAGGCTCCATGATGATATGCCTCTTCTAAAACATAATTTCTTCTTTACCACAGTAGAGGGGCCAGAAAGTAACTGGAATAACAAAAGCTAGCTTTAACCAGTTGACCATGGTTTTATTATAGAAAATTCTACCCTGTTCTTAGTTACCAGGTGGAAGATAAAAGGAACATGAATTAACTTCAACAGTGTTTCCTAATAACAAAGTTACTGACGATATTAATATCTTCAGAATGTGTGCCTTTCATAAATAATAGGTAGTATAGTCTTTTTTGTTAGTGTCTTTTCTCAAAATCATGAAGATTTTAAATATTCATGTTTTTATTTGCTGTTGCATATTTTAGCAAGAAATTGAATTTTGTCTTTCGGTTTTCAGTTGTATTTAAACACATTTTGGTTTTGTCAGTCTTCTTTCTTAGTGCTTATTAATATATACAGTAATGTGTATTACTTGACCACAAAATAGTTGTGTATATCAAACTTTTAAAAATTGAATGATACTTGAAATTCCTTAAACCTGTATTTAAAGAAATCTTATGTTGAACCCTTTGCAATATAAGGAATCCTTTAGTAAAGTAAGGGATTACTCCATCTTATCTGCTTTGTGAAGTCTAAACTATCATGTATCAGGTTTATATGAAGCCACATACATGCATTTGGGTGCTTTAGTAAGTGAATAATTTTCAGGTATTTTTTTTCTCTTGCAATTTTCCATTTAATATACTTGCCAGATTTAGTGCAGATTAGATTTTTACAGTGTAAGATGAGATCTAATCAGAACAGTCCTTTTCTAAGGATTTTAATTATCTTCTTTGAGCTTCTTTATTAATACATAAAATGATTGTCACCAGTTAAATTTCCTGCTGGATAGGAAACGTAATAATTGGCACAGAATACGTGTGTTAGAATAAGTAATTGCTTTCTCTGCCCTCTTGCTTTAGCGAGCATTGCTGCTCTTTTTGTTTGTTTTCTATTAGAAGTTTTACTGTAGAGACTACTTTAAAGTAGTACCTGAGCAAAGCATAGGATAAAATTATCCTTAGGTCATTGTCTACGGATCAAATCAGTTTAAACTAACCATTGGCATCCTATATATTCAAGATATGAGAATATAGTAATTCTTAGATGTACTTGAGCCTGCTGAACATTTCAAATCCTTAATACTGAGAAAAAGTGTTAGGAAGATAATCACATAACCCATACCGTGTAGTAGAAAGATAACTCTTTTAGTGTATTATTGAAGTACACAGGTAGATAAAATTATAATACCCAACCAAAGGTTTCAGATAACTGCCCTAAAATAATTCTTATGTAATTATTGATGATGAAGACACTTACAAAATCATGTGTAAAAATTTGACTTCACATGTTTAAATTCAGAGAAATTTTATTTTTGGTGAAGCATTTTAAATGGAGTACAGAATAGTTTTAAGTTGAAGTTTGATAATAGAGTCAATTTTTAACAATAAATGGTGATAGAAGGGCTTCTGATAGAAGTCTAAATAACCAAATCAATTCAGAAATTAATACAATATAACTAAATAAGAGGGGGCTGCGGCAAGATCTGTGATATGTAATTACCCGATTTCTGTGTTCCTGAGATCTAAAAATATTTTAAGTAATTAAACAGTGATCAAAAAATTAAAGTCAGTTTCTCGATCCTTTCATTCATTATTTATCTTAATTTCATCTTTTGCCTAAATAGAATTGTTAAATATGCCATTATTATTTCCATTGGTTCCATCTTAGAACCTTAAAATTTTTTTTTCTTTTAGTAAATTATTCCCATGTTTTTCCTTTTCCTTAGAACATTTGCACCAGTGTGGGATGTGTTCAAAACATCTACAGAGAAATTAGCAAATTGTCACTTGGATCTTGTTAGAAAATTGCAAGAATTAATAAAAGAAGTTCAGAAGTATGGAGAAGAACAAGTAAAATCTCATAAAAAGGTATCAGTTTTTTCTTGTTAAAGGATTGATTGGTCAGATATTGAATGCTTTACAGTTCAGTCATTTTGATGAATCATTTCATACCAAACAGACTAAAGAAGAAGTTGCAGGAACTCTGGAAGCTGTCCAAACCATTCAGAGCATAACTCAGGCCCTCCAGAAAGCCAAGGAAAATTACAATGCCAAGTGTGTAGAACAGGAGCGTTTGAAAAAGGAAGGAGCTACACAAAGAGAAATAGAAAAGGTAATTGTAATAAAAATAACACCTCTGTGGTTTCAAAGCACTTTGACAAAAAGACTGCATTTCATCTTCACATCACACTAAAATATGATTTTATTTTAACATGAAGGCAGACAGAGATCCACCATCTTGTCTCATGGCTACCTGAGACATGGCTTCTGTTCGTAAGTTCCTATGAAACGTTTCTTTCTGAGAAACTGGATACGTAAATCTCTTAGCTGCTTTGGCCTTTGGGTGTAGATTTGCATAGACCTGCTCACCACGGAAAAGCATCTGTCAGAATTGTTAAGAATATCACCTTTGCTTCCCTGCCCTCTTCTCTCATTTTCTGTGTAATAGATACATAAATGCTGTGCTTGTATAGTCCACTGGGGAAAACACATTCTTGGTTTTTGCTGAATCTATGCTCCCAGGCTATTAGTCCTCAAACTTGGCTTAGAATAAAACTAATTTTAAATTTTGTTAAGTTGTAGTACCTGTTATTTAACCTTTCAGTTGACAGGTGTTATAATGAATGGAGGAAAGAAAGACATGGAAAATTCTTTGAGGGGTAGAGGGAGGTTCTTAATAAAAAAAAATTTAAATAAAAATGAAGACAGTGTGCCTTACAGTGTTAGTGATTTACCTAAGTAACATAGTAGATTTGTAAAATATATTGTCTGGCAAATAGATTAGCTAACACATAAAAAACAGTCATTTTTTAATGTCTGTGACACATTTGCAGGATGTTTTTATAGTAAGATAATTAATGAGATAACTACTTGGTATAAGATACAACAGTGAGGTGAAAATTTTTTGAAGCAACATTTTAGTATACTTAGAAAGGCATAGATACATGAAGATAAGCTTTAAATGTATGTTGTGGGTGATTTATTGCTGACTTTGACCACATTCAGTTGCCTCGTGGTAAACCACAACCTTTTCCCCCCACTCACATTTTAATTGAAAATAAGTTATTTTTTTCTCCTTTCAAAACAGTTTAAACTAACCATTTACTTGTTTGATATGATATATCTCATTTAGGAATGAGCTATGGGAAGTGATAATTTTGAAAGCTTGGTAAAATATTTGAAATATCCAGTAAAAAAGAAAACCATATTGTAGCTATCATATGATTATGACTATGAAAGTGTATATAAATGAGCAAAAATTAGAAGAGAATGTGGAAAAATCAAAATGGTTGATAGAATTTGGAACAATATATTTCTTTTCATGTTTGCACAATAAATAAAAATTTGGAGGGAGTAAAAAGGTGAGACACAGTAAGTTAATGATTTAAAAACACCCTCTAAGTTTCAGACACAGCAATTGTGAATAAAATATAAAAAGAGAAAACAAAACAAAATAGCAGAGTCCAAAAAGAAGAATATTATTTCTGTGGACCAGAAATAGAACAGAAATCCAGAGTGGCATGTAGACATTAATTATGCAGGATTGTTGGACTCAAAAGTCCTAAAGTAGACAGTAGAATTTGGCTCTTACGTGGTAAAGGGGACTAAATGTTTTGCTCTTGAGGTGAGGTATGAAGAGCATGGCCCACTACCTGAAGCTGTAGATCGGTAGAAAAGGCTTTTGAGCTGCTGACTAGGGTTAAAGGCCTATTGGGAGTTTGGGGTTTAGGTACAGACACACAATCCTGACTGGGAATCAAGCCAAGGAACTAATTCATGACTGTTTTGGCTATATCCCCAATATTCTTGCAGGGAAATAATTAAAAACTACCTTTATATGACTGAAACTAAGTTAGGGCCTTGGAGGGCTGGCAGAAGATAACCTGAAAACTATTTGTTAGGGATGAGTGAGTATAAAGGATAAAACATAACACTTCTAGGAGGTACCATTTACTTTGTATTCTATGAAGTTGTTCAGCAGTAATGATGGAAGGAGAGAGAGAAGAGGGGAACAAAAAATAAAAATTTCTCCCACTCAGAATGAACAAACAACCAAAATTCCAGAGCACATTTAAGAAATCTAAAACTAAGACATCCAGTAAATTTCATAATTAGAGTAAGAATTCACTCCAAATGAAATTTAAATTTATGGCTGAGCATGGTGGCTCACACCTGTAATTCCAACACTTTGGGAGGCTAAGGTGGAAGCATTGCTTGAGTTCAGGAGTTTGAGACCAGCCTGAGTAAGAGCAAGACACCCCATCTCTAGAAAAAAATAGAAGAATTAGTTGGGCGTCACGACACACACCTGTAGTCCCAGCTACTGAGGGCTGAGGCAGGAGAATCGCATGAGCCCGGGAATTTGAGGTTGCAATGAACTATGATGACACCATTGCACTCTAGCTACGCGACAGCGTGAAAAAGAAAAAAAAAAAAAGAAATTATAAAAGATGAACAAAAGCATTTGTGTATAGAGGATTTTCAAGTAAATAAATATAAATTTACATTAAAGAATTAAGAAATTAAGAGGCATAGTGAAACAAGATCTATTAGATAGGAAAAAACAGCTAATTAGAAAACTTGGAAATGAAAAATACTGTTCTTGAAATTTTAAAAAAGCAATAGATAAGAGAAACTTTAGACTTGATATAGTCAAAGAGTATTTTTGAAGATAGTACTGAGAAACTTCACTCAGAACATAATATGGAGAAATAAAGACTACCAACATTTATCTGGTATGAATTTAAGAAGGAAAAAAATGGAGGGGTTGGGGACAAGTAATATATGAAGAGTCAGTAGTTCAGAATTGTTTCAGAATTGAAGAAATTCAAGAGTCCTCATATTGAAAGTACATTGTAGGTATTAAACAGTTTAAATAAAGATAAATTCAGAAAAATTAGACACCAGAAAAAAAGAAAATATTAAAAGCTAGGAGGTATTTGTTTTTCCTCATATGAAATCAGAATGCATTTTCAGTAGATGATATTGTATAATTGTTGGTAAGGTGGCATTTATGGTGTAGTTTCATTGCCTGCGTAAACTTGGTTACATGATTGGACAGCTGCAATGCTTTGATATTTCAGTTAACTGACCATTTAAGGACCATTTGAGGAAGGAATAGTTTTGATTGTTGTCTGAAAATTTTTTATTGACACCTTCTGGTAAGATAAAATGCTTAGAAGAAAATCTAGAGATAATAATGGAGTACTTTTAAGAAATACTGTGTTAGTAAACAGAAAACTCAAAATAATTTGAAAAAAATAAATCCAAATTTTCCAATAGTTATAATACATGTAAATAAATTAGACTTCTGTCTTAGTTCATTTTCTATTGCTTATAACAGAATACATGAAATTGGGTAATTTATTACAGAAAGGAATTTCTTAAAATTATGGAAGCTGAGAAGTCCAGGGTCAAAGGACTGCATCTGGTGAGGGTCTTCTTGCTGGTGGAGACTCTGCAGAGTCACATGGTCTTACAGGGCGTCACATGGTGAGGGTGCTGAGTATACTAGCTCAGGTTTCTCTTCCCTTATAAAGCCACCAGTCCTACTCCCGTGATAACACATTAATCCATGAATGGATCAGTCCATTCCTGAGGGCACAGCCCTCATGATCCAGTCACCTCTTCAAGGGCATGCCTCTCAATCCCCCACCACATTGGGAATTAAATTTCAACATGAGTTTTGGAGGGGATAAACATTCAAACCATAGCAACTCCTCTAATAATAGATTAATTGTCAAGTGTGAATGTTTCATGATGGAACGCTATATAGCAGGTCAATAAATGAACTGTTAAGAAATGGGGTGAAATGATAGATCTGGGATTAAAATACTCTAGCGAAAAAAAGTTGGAGAAGAAGAAAAGCAATATTGAAGCTAGGGGTTGGATTCATGGGGTCTGTTATACTTATTTTGTGTGTTCTAAAATTTCTATTACAGAAGTAAAAAACCCTAGAATGACTCGTATTAACGTGGGTAAATCTGAAAAGCATAATGTTGAGCAAGAAAAGCAAAGTTTAAGAAGAATATGTAGCATTTGATGCTTTTACATAACCTTTAATGCTCTGTAAAAAATACTATTTATGTATAACTAAATGTGTTTTAGGGACATGCATGGGGACAGTAAGCACTAAGCATGTTATGGAAATTACCTTTGAGGAGGAATGGGACTGGGAAGAACATGGGGCCTCATTTGTCTATGTGATATTTAATTTTTTTCCAAAAAATAAAAAGTCTAAGAGCAAATATGGTATGAAGCTGACCATATTTCAAAATAATGACTTTAAAAAATATAAGCCATAGGGGCATTTACTGATAGTACATACTGTAACAAACTGCCAAATGATGAATTGGTATGGCTTACATATCATTAATGCAGATGTTTGCTATCTAAATTAGTTGAAACTTTCCAGAGGATTAAAATACTCCTAGGTTAAAATACTGCTCTCTATTCTTTTTTGTGAAACCTAGTAGGCTTAACATAGTACCTAGTATCTAGCGTCCACTTGAAAAATATATGATGACTAGAATTACACTTAAAAAAAGATTCTGAATCTTTTGATGTAAACCAGAAAAAGTTTAATGTAAGGTACACTTTAAATGAAATTAAAGGATTTCTTTTTTATTAATATACTGAGCGGGACTGTAGCATATGGTTAAGTCCAAGGGTTATAAGTTGCTGGCTGAAATCCAGCTTATGCTTCACTTGCCTTTGGTGGAGTGGGCAGCTCAGAGGAAGGGGTGCTTTTCTCTAATTGGTCTGCTTAGAGGTGGCATCTCTGCTTGCGATACTAGGTGTTGTTAGTTCATGCTCTGATTTATAGTATATCCTAATCTAGGTCTGAGTAAGTAATTTATTTTGGCCTATAATAATAAGCTTTTTATTAACATAAATGTAGATTTTTTTTTAGACATAGATCCCTGAATCATTTTTCCTTTGATGAACTTGAAAACATAAGTACTATGGCTATTATAACATAGTATGCTTCTCATCCTCACTCACAAACACTTATTTTTATAAAACACCATTTAGTAGGCTCTGTTTATGGATTGTGACTGAGTACTTATTTTATGTGTATATATTTGCCTCACAGGATTGTACTATAAATTATAGGCACTTAAACAGAAACGTTCCTGGTAGTATATCAGTAAATTAATTTATAATGCTAAGGAAATGAATAAAATGTAGAATTTGTTTTATTATCAATAGGTAATATATTAAAGCCAGTCTTTTATTTTTGAGAAGAAATGTTAACTGTTGCTTTCAAATCATAGTTTTCTCTTAAGAACAAATGTTCTAACTTCTTTTTAAATAATGACTTTGCAAAAGTCGCCAAGTTTGTTACTGCCAGGGCATTCAGTTTCTGTAATTCTCCTGTAAGAATTTATAGTATTACCAAGCGTATATGCTATTTAGAAAGTTGTTTTGACTTAATAATTTAGTATTGTTGTGTGGCTGTTTCCTGTGAGAGAGGTTTTTTGCTTTGAAAAAATACAGATGTTTCCAGTACAAAATCATCTAAAAATTACTTCTACATCCTTTTATGTGATACCCTTAATTTTCTTTAAATTTGTTTTTGTGATTCTTAAAACATCTTGTAAATCAACAAATTATTTTCTAAATCTTATTCCCAGTAATTAGTTAGAGCTTCTCTTGTCAGTTTTCTAAGATGCTGCTTAAAGTTGATGTGTAATTTCCTTAAGATTCTGGCATATTAGTTTTACTTTTCAAAAGTGACAGCTGATTTAACAAATACAAGTTAGAACTTAAAAAAGGGCACCTTCTTTCTTCCTGCATGCTTTCAAGTTTTATAGTTGCCTGGTATCAGAGCATATGCCACACAAAACTTAGGTGTTTATAATTTTGACTTAGATCCAGCTCTTAACCTCTGAGATAAAGATAATAATTTTATGGCCAGGCGTAGTGAACAAATAAATTTGTATGCTGAGTTGAATGGCTAAACCATGCTAGATGCTATGAAGGATATTGAAGTCTAAATACATGTAATTGACTCTGTCTTCAAGAAGCTTCCTTTTTCTTAGAGAGACATTATTAAATAGTACAGAACAAGAGGTTAGAGAGAGCGTTGAATGGTAAGCTGAGAAGAAGTATCTTCTACAGAATCTGTAAAAAGAAAACACATAAAAAGAAAAGAGTACAGGAAAGATTCCATGAAATAAATTATTTTTAGAAGTATTATAGAGACAATCATTATATTTTTGTAATTTTCCATTTTTATAAGTCTTCTTTCAAATTGCATATATCTCTGGTAGGAATGATCTCAACTCATGTCTGTCAAAAACTGGCATATAAGTTATTAAGCAGTAATTTAATGGGCATCAGAGAAAAAGAGTAGGTATTAGGATGAGGAACAAGCAAAGAAGAAGGAGCTACCAGTGGGGCTACATCATTTTGCTGGGCTGTGTCATTAAAAATCACTCTGTGGACTGTAGGTTGTTGATTGCTCTTATATAGACTGGAAACGTGTCATTAGAATTGTTTCTAAAATAAATTCTAGCAAACTTGGTTATCTGGGTTTTCTGGGAAGGTACTTAGTAAACTCTAAATATCCATTTCATCTCGTTGTGTGTTTGAACAGGGCCAGGTTGTTATAGGAAATATAGTATCAGTGATATAAAATAATGTCAAAAGGCTGAACATGGAAAAGGAATAATAAAAGAAAAATCTATAGGAGCAAACTAGAAAATCGTTGCAGATTTTAGTCACTTTCTCTAAGGATGGACAGCTCAGTACAACTCAATAACTCAGATATATCCTTATATAACATCAAAATATAGTAACGTATATTTTTGTTATTTGATGTTTCCTTGTTAGAAACCATAGTAATAGCAGGGTACTATTTATTTTATAAATTTAGCTATATGCCAGACCCTGTCCCAAGCAATTTACATAGTTACATTTCATCATTACCACAGCTTTAATAAAATAGATGGTATTATTCCCATTTTAGAAATTAGATAACTATATAAAGTTTAAAGACAAGGTCAAATGGGTAGTACAGTAGTTCTTTCTTTATCTGTATTTTCCCTTTCCTCGGTTCTAATTATCTGTAGTACAGTACAATAAGATATTTTGAGAGAGAGAGACCATATTCATTAACTTTTATTACAATTTATATATTGTATATTATTACAGTTGTTCTATTTTATTATTAGTTGTTAGTATCTTACTGTGCTTAATTTATATATTAAACTTTATCATAGGTATGTATGTAGTAGCAAAAAGCATAGTATATAGTATAGGGTTCGGTACCATCTGTGGTTTCAGGCATCCACTGGGGATCTTGGAATGTATCTCCCACAGATCAGGTGGAACTACTATAAATGATAGAGTCAGAATTTTTTTCTTTTGAGATGGTCTTGGTCTGTTGCCTAGGCTATGGTATCATCATAGCTCATGGAAACTTCAAACTCCTAGGCCCAAGTGAGATCCTCCTGCCTCAGCCTCTCAAATATAATAACTGGGACTACAGGCAAGTGCCACCATGCCCAGCTAATTTTTTAATTTTTTTGTAGAGATAGACTCTCACTGTGATGCTCAGACTGGTCTTGAACCCCTGGCCTTAAGTGATTCTTCTACCTTGGTCTCCCAAAGAGCTGGGATTACAGGCATGACCCACTGTGCCTGGCCTGATCTTCTTTAAACTCTTATTTACTCCATCCCCATCACTCCATCTTCCTATGTCCAAACTGATCAGTCCTTTGAAGATAGACAAGTTTCTTGATATCATGTGTCTGCCCCAACCTGTAATCTACACATAGTTTTTTCCTTCCCTGAATGTCTGTCTTCCCTAGAATTTATCTTGGCTTCTCTAGCTTTGTTACTTTCTACCAATTTCTAGCTGTTTATGTGTAAGTTGTACAGTACTTTCCTGTATAACTGATCTTCATGTTCTTTACTGCCTAATATTTAATATTATTAATTTTTTATTGAATAACTTGATAAAACTAGAACTATAATTTTGCAGTAATAGTTTTTTTTTTTTTTTTTTTTTTTTTTAGTAAGAGTCTCAATCTATTGCCGGGGGCGAGGGCCGTGGTATCAGCCTAGCTTACAGCAACCTCAAACTCCTGGGCTCAGGCAATCCTACTGTCTCAGCCTCCCAGGTAGCTGGGACTACAGGCATGAGCCACCATGCCCGGCCAATTTTTTTTCTAGATATATTTTTAGCTGTCCAATTAATTTCTTTCTATTTTTTGGTAGAGATGGGGTCTCGCTCTTGCTCAGGCTGGTCTTGAACTCCTGAGCTCAGAACAATCCGCCCACCTCGGCCTCCCAGAGTGCTAGGATTACAGCGCCACCGCGCCTGGCCCTACATTTCTTTTTTAAAGAAACTAGTGCCTTAGAGGAACAGAGCAATCCAGGATATTTCAAGTAAGTGGATCATCAATGTATTACCCACAGATCCTCACCATGCTTTCCAAGGGAATGAATGAATGGAAGTTTAGTCTCAACTGGAGTTCTCACTCCCAAGCCCAAATCTAAATAGATTGAAACCCTCCAGCATAGAGTTAAACTCATATCAGAAACATCCATTTTTGGTGGAGTAAGCAATCTCACTTTATTAACTTGGTTTCTTTGTCAAGTTCCCAGAGAAGACCCTATCCAATTGCTAAAATAACAAATATACTTCTTGCCTCCCTGACATTCTGGCAGCCTCCCCCTGAGGAGGCTGGCCCCATTCAAAGCTGGCTGTTCCAGGACTGGGAAAGGGCCCTTCCTCCCTGTTCATGATTGTTCTCCCCACAACAGGGTCTCATAACAACCAGCACACTCAGACACCCTGTATCACCATGGCAAATCCAGATGGATTTAAGGAGCTCCAGCCCAACTTGCTGGAACCAAGGCCCAAACCCATCCTGCTATTGACCCTCCTGTGACCTGATGGCCACACTATTTGACCAGACTGACCTCTTTCAATGACCTGATCCCCTTTCCATGTCCCAGCTATACACATCCATCCACTTCCCTCTCTAGATACCCATCACTTTAATGCTTGGCCTTGCTCTCATCTGTCTGTCTTTGTGGGCGCCTCATCCCCAGCCACCTGCTGACACTTCACTGATACCCAAATCCCTAAACTTTTTCTGCTCTTAGATCTCCTGCCACCAAGCTATGCTTGCCAAAAGTGACATCCCTACAACCCAGGTATGTCTCCTCTCTCCTACCTTGAATCACTTGCAGACACTGTTCCATCTTCCTGGATAGACTTTCCATTGACTAATCTGATACAATCACCCATCCCCCTAAACTGACAGCCCCACCACAATGGATGAGCTTAGATCTAGGTCCTGATTACTCCACTCTCAAAATGTTCTATCCCATGTACAGTTCATTCTCACAAGCCATGCCCAGAGATTTAACAACTGAGAGAGATTTGACAGAGAAAGAGCAAGCCCTGTCCTCAAAGAGTTTCTAATCTAACAGGGGTACGTACATCTGAGAAGTTTTTTTTTTTTTTTTTTTTGAGACAGAGTCTCACTCTCTTGCCTGGAGCGAGTGCCGTGGCGTCAGCCTAGCTCACAGCAACCTCAAACTCCTGGGCTCAGGCAATCCTACTGTCTCAGCCTCCCAGGTAGCTGGGACTA
>CAUYSK010061641.1:0-87573 GCA_963575035.1 Avahi laniger | reverse complement strand
ACACCAAGAGTGGGGAATATGTAACAGAGGCAATGGCCTGAAAAAAACAGCAAAAATATTTTCTGTCTCTTTAAAACATCCTCCACTTCTTTTTGAGAACTAAAACCTGCATCCCTGCCTTAGGCCAGCGGTGGGGAGGGGAAGGGGAATGTCTTTTGTTCTTTGTGCTATAGGAGATGGCTCAGCCCAGCCTGGCAGAGGGAGGTTCTGGGCAGAGGTCAAGGGATTGTCTTCAGAGGAGATGGGTCGGAGATGGGACGATTAGGATCACCAACTATAGTTGAACAGCACTTGCCTGAAGCTGAGAATCCATCCTTTAAAAGCTCTGTATTTCTGCTTATTATTAGGATAATGGCATTTTTCAGACAGCAGTCTCCATCCTTCTCATTTGCTGGTCTTTAAAAAAAGTCACAGTGCACAGCATGGCTCCTATGGCTGTCTTGTACCCCAGATCTCTAAGGAGCAGGCTGTCTTCTCCACATCGGACACACAGCCTAGGCCACTTCGGAATGATCATTGCCACCCCAAACAAAGCAGGAGGAGTGATGCTTTTCAACATGACCAGGCTAATTGCAGCTCACAGCTGCAGTAGCCACTTACACAGGCCATGCAGGGAGCCTGGCCCAGCAGACGGTACTAACGGAATTTGTGGAGAGAGCATCCGAATGACTCAGCTGTCCTACAAGCAATTACAGTTTAGACTGTGGAGTAAAGGTTTCAAAGGTCAAAATGCAAGTGTGTAAGCAGAACGTTAAAGTGTTCCAGTTGCCTAAGGATCTATGGCTCCCCAAAAGTGAACAGAGAAACTGTCCATGCCCAAGGTTAATTCCACAGTGATGCTCTGGCAGAACCACAGAGGACTCCAATAGAAGACCATTTGAGTTGTACTGAAATGCTTTTTTTTTAAAAATGGTTTCAGAAGGCAAGAATTTCAAATCACAGATGCATTTACCTAAAACTATGCTGTTATCAATAACTACAAATAACTATGATTAAAGCTCAAGAAAATAGAACTCGAGAACTAGTCACTTTGTAGAATAGGTTTTTTGTTTGTTTTATGAAAATTTAGCTGAACTTAACCAGTTTTATATGCTTAAAGCTTCTGAACATGTCTTTCAACTTAAAAAAAGCAATTATAAGAATAACATCTATTGGATGTTGGGTAGGGGAGGGGGGAGGGGGAGGAGGGAGGAAGGGATGGGCATATGCATATACAAAGAGTGCAATGGGCACCAACCGAAGGATGGACATATTTGAAACTCGGACTTAGGGTGGGAGGCGGGGCAAGGGCAACATACGTAACCTAAACATCTGTACTCCCATAATATGCTGAAATTAAAAAAATAAATAAATAAAAATAAAAAAAGCAATTATATATTTTGAGGGTAAGATTACCCAGAAAGTAGAGACTAGGGAGGAAAGGAGAGTTTTCTGTTTATCTATACATAATTCTTCTTCCCTGGCTGATATATCAAGAAAAGGCAGTCTGCATTTGTAAAGATATTGGAACTCACAAATATCAAGTAATTTGAATTGAAGATTAATATATTAGTGCCTTGTTCCCTGGCACATCCTCTGTCCTGAAGTTAAAACAGAATGTATAAGCCACTTCTTTTTCTGGCGGTAGAGACTGCTAAGTCTAAGATCTTTTGAGACTTTCTTTCTGTGTTAATAATCCCTGAGTCTAAGCTGGAAGCCCTGTCGACAAAAGCAATGTGTCATCTGGCACGTGGTCAGATGGGCCTGGCACCACTGAGCTGCCAAGTTTCAGACCCATGAAATTGGAGGCTGGGGTCCAATCTGTTGAGAGTTGCTATCGCTGTCAGGATCCGGATCCTTTGTGTCGCTCCTGGACCGCTTTCCATACTTGGTGAGAAAGGCAAGGACTGCCGGTAATGAGTTGGCCGTGTCATGGATCCCCAGGCAAGCTTCCTGCCATTCATCTTGGCTGTGCTGACCTGATGCTAAAATGAGGCAATGTGCTGCCAGGGCCAAGGGTAGAGAAAGAACAGTGCGTTGTCCAAGGACATGGGAGATGGGCAGGATACTTTTTAAGCTGGAGAAAGAGTGAACGAGAGCCACGATGGGTATGTGACTGATATTTACACAGTGGCTCAGAGAGGCAGTAGATGTGGTGCTGGCGGACAATTGGAGATGATTACATTCAGCTCTCGTACCACGGGGTCTTCAGTGAAACCTACGCGATGTAGGTTTATTTCCAATGGCAGCAGGCCCTGAGAAGGACTCCCTCCAAGATGTAACCTGCAGAGCGGATACTGACATCCCTCAGATGGTCTGCCGCTCAATCAGACATCCCTCTGGGACCCAGAAATCTGATCAAAAACAGAGCTCTGGAGTTGAGAGTCAAATTTTACAAATGCAGCAGTGGCACTGTTCCTGGGTGGGCAGCCTTTCTCTTTGTGAAATCCCATCTCTCCACCCCACACTCCACGGCTGCTCTGCTCTTTAATAGCTCCCCAGGGCCCAGATTCAGCTGGGCTTCATTTACAAAAACAAGAAGGATTACAGGTGTCTAAATAGAAAGGATTGCAGAGATCATTGAGTTCACCAATCTCATTTCACAAATGAGGAAATGGTGATCAAGAGAGGCTATGTCACCTCCCCAGGTCATGGAGCTGGTGCAGGGGAATGAGTTTGAATGGCTGAGCCTGCACTTAGAATGCAAGAGCCAGCACCTGTATCCCAACATCCTGATCTCTCCTCTGCTAGTGGACGATGGAATGGACTGCAAGTAACTAATGAACAAACGTAAGTGTGTGTTATTAATATGGCATCATGAACGATTTGGCCAGGGGGCCCAGAAACACTTAAATCTTGTCTTCAATGAATTGATCTTCATGTGAGGTCCCAAAGAAAAATATTAATATATCCATGGGAGAATGATCAATAAGGCCAAGGATGATATTTTTTAATTAGCTCCCAAACCCAAGAGGAGTCCAGTGAACTAAAGTCCAACCACAGGACGACTCGTATTTTGGGCACGGCTGGCCTGGGTAGCAAGCCACCAGCCACAGTGATCCAGTCGATTTCAAGGAGGGTGTTGGCAGTGCCTGTGAGGGAGGAAATGAAGAAGGGGGAGGTCCACGGAGAAAAGCAGTTCTCCTCTATTTTGAGAATCTGGAAGTCACTGAGCTGACAGTGACCCCAGAGGTCCTTTCTTCAAACTTCCTTCATTACTAATTTAAGAGCTGAGGGTCTCGAGGTCTCCACAGGCAAAGTGAATTCTCTTTCCAGCTTTGACAACAACTCTAGGACGTTGGGGTGGCCACGGCACAGCATCCGCTCCGGTAGGCAGGGTTTGATGGGATCCCGCAGAGGCCGGAAAGGTGCAGGGAGGACCCACGGACGAGCACCGGCCCGCGGTCGCGTCTGAGAAGCCGCAACATTCCTCGGCCAGACGGAGGCAAACGACAGAACCATCCGGCCCTCTCCAAAGTCACGTGGGTTCAGAGACAGGGGCTGTGCTGTGGACTTTCTGCTGCCCTCAGGTGATATAAACCACAATTCTCCATCCATTCAGGTGCCCCTGTGAGGAGGAGCCCGGAAGAGGGCAGAAATCTGCAATGCTGGGGGTTTGCCTGAGTCATCCAAGCAGAGACTGAACTAGCTAAAGAGACAGTTTAACTACTGGTTTGGTCTGAGAACTCCTGACTCACAGGCTTCCTCCTACCCTGCTCACGCCTCTTCCCGCAGAGCAGAGGGTCCTATGGAAAGTCTGAGCCGGTATTAAGAAATAAAGAGGTTATGAGAGCATTTGGGACTGTGCTATAAATGTCTTTAAAAGGGAAACAAGAATTATCTAGAATTCTAGCACTCAGAAAGGAGCTAACATTTTTGTACCTTTTTTGTCCTTTTTCGTCTCATCTTTGTCCCTCCTTCTGTCCTCGCTCCCTCCTTCCCTCCCCTCTCTTCACCTCCCTCTTCTCTCCTCTATTCTCCTTTCTTCCCTCCTGCCTTCCTTCTGGTTTTCCCTCTCTTCCTCTTCCCTCCTTCTCTCCTATCCTTCATTCTTTCCTCCCTTCCTTCTCTTTTTCTCCCACAGAGAGATACTATTAACATATTAGAAGGTTACAGTGAAGCTTCTGAAGCAGAGGGACCAGCTGTTGCTGGGCCGCAGGGACAGACTTGAGCTGGGACTGACCCAGGAGATCTCTGCCCTGTTTCCCCTGGGGAACGGACCTCATTCAGTTTTCTGGATGGATGGGTTTCCTCTCCTTCTCAGCGCGAGTGACAGGTAAAGGGCCCATCCACACTTGCAAGCTCTGGAGTTCTGCTTCCAGCCATTCAGTCTGCCAGTTGGCATCACACTGTATATTGTTTTTTAAAAAAATCTTCAAATTTTACTTAATGTTACATTGTGTGCAATTTCTCATGCTATTAAATATTCTTCAAGAATATTTATCAAATGAAGATCATTTATTTAATCAATCTGCTATTGCGGCCATTTAGGTAGTTTCTAATTTTTCACTCTGATGCATATCTTTATACATCAGTCTTGGTCCATACCTAAGGCTATTTCTCTAACGTAAAATCCTACATGCGGAGAAAGAAAATTCTCTTGTTTAAAGATACAAGTTTTAGTGGTGTTGAAACATTCCGCCAAATTTCCTTCTGGAAGGAGCAAATCAATTCATGCTCCCACATTGCCAGTAGAATATAAGAGTGTTCACCTTTCTGAAACTTCTTCAGCATTTAACCTTTGCCATTTTGACAGTTGAAAAATGCTACTAATATATAATTTTTGTTCTAATTTGCCCTTTTTAAGAACTCTTTAAATAGTGTGGTATTAACTGCTATATTTATTTCATTTTTGAACCCAGTTAATCCCTTCTCTAATTTTATTTATTATAATTTTACAAAAATGTACTATTGTAAAACCAATACAACTGGACATATCAGTCCTGTAGAGATATTGCTAAACTTTGTTAGAATCACATATGGAATTTCTGCATCTTTCCTTTGGAATTTCTTTTATTGTTATTGTGCTTAAAAGGAAATACCTTATCCAGAGGTCAGTTTTGTTCTAATATATGTATTTTTTAGTCTTTTAAGATACTGTTCCTCTAGTACAAAAACTAATTTTTGAAAGTGTTTCTTCTGCACCAGTCCTTGGGCTAAGCTTTCATGCAATATTTTATACAACATTCACATGAATCCTGTGAGATTGAGACCCTTATTATCTCCTTATTTAGAAAATAAAGGCCCCAAGTAACCAGCCAGGGTCACGAGCCCATAAAGCTTCAGGGCCATAGACATAGTTCATGCCCCTCTGATCAACAACAGTGCTTTTCCCCAGCAAGCCACGCCCATGGTCTCACTCCTTAGACAGCTGGGATGTTTTCAGTGTGGCCACATTCTTCCATCATGTAGAGAAAACTCATCTTTAGGAAAAAACAAGACCAACAAACAATGAAAAATAGAGATGAAAAATAACTTGCTCTTTTCTGCTTAAACCCTCCCTGTCTTCCCACCACCATTAGAATAAAAGCAAACTCCATGTCACGCATCATTAGACCTGCGCTTTTCCTTTCTCCATCTTTCCCTGTGCTCAACTCACATTGGTCATTTTCCTGTGTCTTTACCAGGCTAAGTTCATCTCTGACATAGGCCAGGCCTGCCTGGCCCCCATGCCTGCCCTTCACAGAGAACCTCCCTTGGCCACTTCCTTCCTGTGGTATGCAGTGGTGTCATCATAGCTCACTGCAACCTCAAACTCCGGGGCTCAAGCAATCCTGTCTGAGTCTCCTGAGTAGCTGGGACTACAGGCATGTGGCACCATACCCAGGTAATTTTTCTACTTTTTGTAGATATGGGGGTCTCGCTCTTGCTCAGACTAGTCTTGAACTCATGGCCTCAAGCAATCCTCCCACCTTGGCCTTGTCTATTTTATTCACAATTGTGTTCTCAGTGCCTACGTTCACCCTGTATTAGCTACTTTGCTAAATTCACATATTGATTCTAATGGTTAATGTGTAAATTTCCTTTGGATTTTTTACATACCCAAATATATCATGTTATCTGCAGACACTAACGCTTTTACTTATTTTTTTCCAAGTATGCTCCCACCACCCTCTATTGCACTGGCTAAAATCTATAGTGCAACATTGAACAGAAGTGGCAATAGTTGTCTTTCTTGCCTTGGTCCTGATCTCAGGGGTAAAACTCTAGGAATTCCAATATTAATGATGATGTTTGCTGAAGGTTTTTTGGTAACTAATTGTCTTCATTCACTCAAGCTGCTATAACAAACTGGGTGGCTAACAAACAAAAGAAATTTATTTCTTGTAGTTCTGTAGGCTGAAAAATCCAAGATAAAGGCATAGGCAGATTTGGTGTTTGGTGACATCTCACTTCCTGGTTCATGGACAGTCATGCTCACATGACCTATAAAAGGCCCCACCTCCTAACAGCATCACTTTGGGGGTTAGGATTTTAACATATAAATTGTGGAGACATATAGACATTTAGTCTATAGAAATAGACTTCATCAGATTAAGGAAATCCCCAATTCATAGTTTATTATGAGTTGTTATAAATGAATTTGATAACAATTGCTTTTTCTGTAACTCAGATGATTATCTGACATTTTTCTATTCATGAGGTGAATTATTATGACAGATTTTCAAATGTTAAACCATCCTTGCATTTCTGAGATAAGCCAAGTCAATCATGATATATTGTCTTTGTTATATGCTGTTGAATTCAGTTTGATATTTTTTTAATGGTTGCTTTACGGAGACTATATATTACAACATATATTCTTAACTTTCCACATTCTACTTGGGGTTAATATTGTACCACTTCATGTAAAAAATGTAAAAATTAAAAGTAAAAACATTGCAACCTTACAGGTTTATTTACCCTCCCCCTACCATTCTTTGTTATAATTTTCACTATATACTGAAAGGATGGCATTGCTATAAATCATCTAACAAAAACATCACTGCACACAGTGTTGTGCTGGCCCCCATTGCTTGCTTCTTTCTTGAACACCTAGGGGTTAACGTTTTTTTATGAGCTTGTTTTGAAGAACTGGAAAAACACTGAATGAACAGAAAAGGACATGTAGCTCCCACCCCCCAGCATCTTCCAGCATCTGCCAGACTGTATTCCAAGAAGTTAGATAAGACCAGCCTAACGGAAAACAACTTCTCTGGAAAACAACTACCTTTCCTTATCATTTTGCAAGACTACTACTCTGCTCTCTAAACCCCAATAAAAAGCCCAAGCCACTCATCCTCGGAGTGGCATTCTTTCTTCCTTCACGTCATGCCCATTCCTCCCTTGGAAAGTAGAATAAACTTATTGCTTCAAAACCAATCTTAATCTTTGAGTGGAGAATTCTTTGTCATTCCTTGGCACAAGCCCCCTAACATATAACTATATCTACATACATTACAAACCCAGTGAAACAATGTTATCATTTTTGCTTTAAATAAGCATATATCTTAAAGAAATTAAGAGGAAAAACAGTTTTTATAATTATGCAGATATTTACCATTTCTGATGCCCTTCATTTCTAAAATCTGAGTGTGCTTTATAAATCATTCTAGTTCCTCCAGAAGACATTTCTTTAATATTTCTCATATTACAGGTCTGCTGGTGATGACTTCTCTTAGTCGTTCCTCATTTATTCATTCCTGAAGAATATTTTCACTGGCTATATATATCTGGTTTCACAGTTGTTGTATTTCTTCCCTAGTACTTTCAATATCTTTTTATACTGTCTGTGGTCTCTGTTTTTTTTTTCTAATGGGAAGCCTGTAGTCATTTGAATCATTATTTTCCAATACATAATGTTTTTCTTCAGCTTCTTTAAAGATTTTCTCCTTATCTTGGATTTTTGTCAGTTTAGTTATGATGTGATCAGGCATGGTTTCTTCAAATATATCCTGCTTAGGGCTTGCTGAGCTTCTTGAATCTGTAAATTTGTGACTTTCACCAAATTTAAGAAATTTTAAGTTATTATTTCATCCCATTTTTTTCTGGTCTCATTTTTTTTCTCTCTTTTCATATTGAGACTTCAATTATTCATATGTTGAGCTTTTTAAAATTAATTCCACATGTTCCTGAGTCTCTGTGCATTTTTCCAATCTTTTTTTATTTCTTTTTTAGTTTGGATGATTTCTGTTCATTTACCTTCAAGTTCTTTGATTCTATTTCCATCTCTCTTCTTCTATCTTACAGATTTTTTATTTCAGGCATTCTCTTTTTCACTTCTATAATTTTCACTTTTAAAATATACTTTCTATATCTCCACTGACATTCTCTCTTTTTCATTGCAAGCATATGAAACATGACCTCATTGAGTATTGCAGTAATAGCTGCTTTAGAGTCCTTAGACTGGTAATTAGTCTGATTCATCTCATAGTTATCATCTCTTGTCTTTTTCTCTAACAATAGGTCACATTTTTCTTGCTTCTCTTATGTGGAGGTATTTTGAATTGTATCTGGACCTTGTAATTATTATCTTGGGTTCTGTCTTATTGTCTAGGTTCTGTCATATTGCTCATATTTTATTTTAATTTTGATTTTATTTTAATCAAGAAATTCATTTGTTTATACTCAAATGGAAAATTTTCTCATGACAGCAGTGGGTAGTTCAGATCTAAGATAAGACTGATTTAAAAAAAATAAATTGCATTGTGCATTCTTAGGTATACAATATGATGTTATAAGATACATATATATAGTAAAATGATTACTATAACAAAACAAATTAACATAGACTATTTTTAAGCCAACTCACACATCCATGATTCAAGGGCAAGATAGGAGCTTGGGCAGCGTTTGTACACAGACTGGCTCTAATTTCCTTAGATCTCTCCTTTATGGGATTTCCTCCTCACTCTTTGATGGTCCTGTTTGTCCCAGGCTCTTTCACATCTGGTTCTTCTAGCCTGAAAGATACAGAGTTTTCTATTGGGGCTTTAGTTGTCTGACACTACCGCCATCACTGTGGCTGTCCTCAGGATAAAGCCAGAAACATGTGAAATCTGCCCCATGCTGTTGATATTCTCCGGGTTTCTGCTCCCTCCAAAACCTTTCAGCTTTTGTTCACTCTCTGGAGGATTCAGTTA
This sequence comes from Avahi laniger, assembly GCA_963575035.1. Classification (NCBI taxonomy): domain Eukaryota; kingdom Metazoa; phylum Chordata; class Mammalia; order Primates; family Indriidae; genus Avahi; species Avahi laniger. The sequence continues at coordinate 78,472 of CAUYSK010061641.1, read as the reverse complement.
CTTGTTTTGTATTTTATCCAGAGTTTCCATGGTTTGAGTATTTGTCTCCTCCAAACCTCATGTTGAAATTTGATGCCTAATGTTGGAAATGGGGCGTAATGGGAGGTATTTTTGTTGGGGGTGGTGAGTTCCCTCATGAATAGATTAATGTCTTCATTCAGGGGTGAGTGAATTCTTGCTCTAGAAGTTCTCTGAGAGCTGGTTGTTAAAAAGAGCCTGGCACCTCCCCACCAACTTTCTCTCTTGCCATGTGATCTCTGCAAATGCTGGCTCCCCATTCACTTTCTGAATTGAGTAGAAGGAGGCTAAAGCCCTCATCAAATGCAGATGCCCAATTATAAATTTTCCTACCATCAGAATTGTGAGGCAAATAAACCTTCTTTTTTCATAAATTATCCAGCCTCAGGTATTCCCTTATAGCAATGCAAAACTGACTAAACCAAGAGTTTATAGTTATTATTTGAGGGAAGATCAATTTGTTGGGAGCTTATCGATTCATCTCAGGAGTGGAACAAGTATACAAGGTTACACTTTTAGATTCAATTTTTTTAAATTGTGATGTTCTTCTAATTGGTTTTATTTTACTGAGTGTTAATTTTGGATTGAGTTTTGTTTGATTGTTCATTTCATCTAAGTTAGTAAATTTGTTGGCATAAAGTTGTTCATATTATATTTTGATGATATTTTTTTAGTGTCTATAGGATCATAATGATATTCCCTTTTCTATTCTTCATATTATTTACTTGAGCCTTCTCTGCTTTAATCAGTCTCACAAAGAGGTTATCAATCATTTTAGCCTTTCAAGGAAACAGTTATCAGCTATTAATCTCTACTGTATGGTTTTTCTCTATTTCATTAATATCTGCTTTTTTATTGTTACCTTCCTTGTGCTGTTTATGGGTTTAATTTGCTATTCTTCCTACAGCTTCATGAGATGGTTACTTTACTCATTCATTTTAAAATCTTCTTTTCTAGTAATGTTGATCTTCATTATTTGTGGTTTCCATATTTGCAAATTCATCAAAATGTATTTGTGTCCCCCAAATCAATGTTTTTGGTGCTTTTCTGGTCATTTGTGGACATGTACTGAAAAGTGAAAAGTTTGTGTCCCCAGTGACACATCCCTGGCTGAGGTGCCTTCTTGTTTCAACTTTCATACGTAGATGACCAAGGGGGCAGAGACCGTAGGGGGCAGTGCAGTGTGGTGCATCGTATTTTTTTTTTTTAATTATTTAGTTCAAAATATTTTTTCATTTTCATTTTGATTTCTTCTCTGATCCATGACTTATTTATAAGTGTATTTCTTACTTCAAAAGTATACGGAATTAATAAAAAGTTTTTTATTATTAATTTATTGCTTAGTTGTGCTGTAGACAGGAAGTATACTCCATATAAGAAAAATCTTCAGAAAGTTGTCAAGACTTGTTTTATGGCCGAATGTGTAGTTAATTTTTGTAAATGTTTCTTGTACATCTAAAAATATATGTTTCTGCAGTTGTTGGATGTAGTGCTGTACATATGATGATTAAGTCAAGTTTTTAATGTTCCATTCTTCTATACCTGTACTAATATTTTTCATACTATTTTATTAGTTACCGAGAGAGATTTGTTAAAATGTACACTGTGAAAACTCATAGGATGTACAACACAATGAAAGGATCCTAATATAAACTATGCACTTTAATTTGTAATAATGTATCACGTTGGCTCAGTAACTGTGACAAATGTGCCACATGGATGCAAGATGTTAATAACAGTGGATACTGTATAAGTGGAATAGAGGTGAAAGGGAATAAGAGAACTCTGTACTTTTTGCTCAATTTTTCTGTAAACCTAAAACTGTTCTAACAAAAACAAAGTCTAATGATTTGAAAAAGTTTCCCTGTGATTATGTATTTGTTTACTTTTTCTACGGTCCTGTCAAGAATTACTTTATATATTTTAGATTATGTAACTAAGTGCAAACATAGTCAGAATTTTTATATTTTTTTGGTATATCCAAACTTTTCTCACATAAAATGATGCTTTTTATAATATTTTCAGAAATATTTGTACTTAATGACTACTTTGCCATATATTAATATGGTTATACTTGCTGCATTTTGGTTAGTATTTTTATGGTGTATTGTTTTCCATCTTTTTACTTTTAACTTTAAAGTATTTTTATATGTTATATCTATATATTATATCTGTCTTTTATAAATAGGATATAGTTGCATTATTTAAAAATAAAATCTGACATCTTCTTTATTAGATAATAATCTTTAGTCCATTTATATTAAATATAATTACTGATATACTAGGGCAACAAACCCATCATCTTATATCTTATTATTTACCATCTGTTCTATATATTTTAATATAAATGAGTAAATTTATCTTTTCCAAAACAAGGCAGAGCATTGGTATCCTTCACTCCTATATATTCCTCTCCGAACTTTTACATTATTGTTATGTATTTTAGTTCTATATGCAAACTCCCATTAGACATTATTATTGCATGGCACACTCAATAATGACTTGGATTTATCTATTTATTTACCCTTTCAATTATCTTCTATTTTTTCTTAAAATTCTTCTATCTGGTGTCATTTTCTTTATGGCAAAACAACAGCTCTTAGTATTATTCTTAATACAAAAATTTTTTGTGGAGAATTCTCCCAGTTTTTGTTTGTCTGAAAATGTCTTCATTTTTCTTTCATTCTTGAGATACACACACACACACACACACACACACACACACACACACACACACATCTGGCTTAGTAGTTATTTTTCTCTGGCTTAGTAGTTATTTTCTTTTGCCACTTTAAAAACTTTGTTTTATTATCTTCTGTCTTTCATTGTTTTTATTAAAAGTCAGCTGTCAACTCATTGTTGCTCATTTGAAAGTAAACTATGTCCTCCTTTCTCCCCACCCCATCAGAGTTTGTTTTTAAGATTTTACCTTGGTCTTTGGTGTCCAGTATTATCTTATGATGATCCTGAGAGTGATTTTCTTTGCAATTATTCCACTTTAGGTTAACAGAGTTTTTTATTTTCTATCTGTAGCTTGATGTTTTTGGTTCGATGAAATGATTTTGGAAAATTATTAACTTGAAATATCACTTCTGATTCTTTCTTACTCTCTTTTTCTCTTGGTAATACAATTATGTTAAGCATTTTCAGTGTATCTCTTATGTTTCTTACCTTCTCCTCTTTATTTTCCATTCTTTTGTCTCTTCGTACTTTCTTTTGAATATTTTCTTTTGCCTTTATTCACATTTACTAATTCTTTCTTCAGCTATGTTTATTTGGCTAACTCCTTCATTGACATCCTAATAATGTATGTCAGCTTAAAATTTTTATTGTATTCTTTTTGTATTTCATTTCAATTTCTCTATAAAAATTTGTAATTTTTGTTTACATCCACATATTAATCGTGGTCATTTAAAAGTGAGTATCTAACATTTTCATGACAGAGACCTTGTCTTTTTTTCTTTATGCTGTTTCTTTTGTTTTTCAATCATATTTCTTGTCTTCTCATAAGATTAATTGAGTGTCATATAGTAAATATAAAATATTATAGATACAATTGGGGCTTAAGTTGAGAGGGCCATTCTAACTTTTGGTTCACTTGCTCAGGTTTTCAGTCTCCTAGCCACTTCCTCCAGATCATCTTTCTGGGCTTCCTTCCTCTCTGAATTTGGCTCTATTCTTCTTCACTGCCTTCAAATCAATTAAACAGTATTTTTATTATTATTATTTTTTTTTTTACCAGAATTTTAATTTGTTCTAAAAAAAATTCATCCAAATCACGTAGCCTGCTATTACTGGAGCTGAAGTTCTAGTAATTTACTTTGTAATACACTATTGAGTATATTTACAAGTGTTATTTTGAATTTTTACTATATGTAAGGCACTTTTATAGGCTCTGGAGATACAACATATTGAATAATGTCCAGGCTCTTGTGTTTATGAAATTTGCATCCTAGTGGAGGTGGAGCATATAATAAAGACGAGAGAAAAGAGTTGTACGTATTTTATACTGGGCTAAGTATTATGAGTAGTAGGTTCTAGAATATAGCAATAAATACTGTAGACAAAGTCCCAACATCATTGAGTTTAATTTCTTGTGTGCGTGTGTGAGTGTGAATGGAAATATATAGTAACAAGTAAACAAATACATAATACAATTTCAGATATTGGTGTGCACTATTCTCTCTCCTTTATGAACTTTTCTTATAATGTGTGAAGCTGAGAATAGGAGAGAAAGAGAGAGCAAGAGCGAGGGTGAGAGTGAGCAAGAGAGAAATTGACATTTATTACTGATTTTAAAATTACCACTTTTGGTTTAAGAAATACATGACTCAACTTCCTTTGACATAAATTGCATATTACTGCTTTGAGAACAAGATAGTTAAGATACTATTTTAATTTCATTTTTTAATATGGTAAAAAATAAATAACATGAAATTTACCGTTATAACCATTTTACAGTGCAGAGTTCAGTGGCGTTCAGGACATTCGCATTGCTCTGCAGCCATCACCACCGTCTGTCTCCAGAACTTTCCATCATCCTAAACTGAAACTTTGCTCCCATAAAACAATAACTCCCTCTTCCCCCATGCCCCTAGCCCCTGACAGCTGCCATTCACCTTTCTTTCTCTATGAATTTGACTACTCTAGGTACCTCAGGTATGTGGCATCATAATATTTTAAAATATTATTTTTAAAACTAACCTTCTCTGTATAGAAATCAAATAGTAAATTGCTAGCACATGCAACTCTGTTTTGACCATTGTAATCGATTGTGGGGTTTTTTTTGCATTTTGCTTATTGCATTTTAAGGTAATTTTAGTGAAGAAGACAATTTTAGAATATTTCACACCAAATAAATCACTAGAGCCTTCTCATGTCGTACATATCTTCTAACTGGATTAAAGAACGCAAATTTCAGAACCAAAAGCTACTTAGTTACTTATATGTGATTGTTACTGATTTTCTAATTGGAAATATAAGTTTATAAGTCCTGTAGGCTCTTATATTGTATGATTTTGGGTGATATTTCTGGTGCAAATGAAACAGTGTCCCCGATGTTCAACATTATTTTTTCTCCTAAAATAACACCCCCCCAAAATAGTTCTGATTGATCATAATACATGCATTTTAAAATGGGCTAAAATCAATTATGGCTGCATCATTTGATGTAAACAAAAGCCAGATTGTGAGGATAACTCCAACAAATGCATTAGCAGCGTCACTTTCATTTTCTGTCTCTGTGCTAATTGAGTAGACAGACTTTCCCTTTGCATCAAACAAATGCTGGTAAGACATCTTTAGCTGTTGTGCCACCCATTAAATTGATGGCAGGCAAACCTTAAATGCCTATAAATTTGATCTATATTCAGCAAAACCACACATTTAGTATCTTGACTTTTAAGATTTTGTGTGTCTTAAATATGTTTTAACTCCAGACCAGAAACACTTAAATTATATATGACTCAAGCATACTTGAAAAGACTGGGTAAATGGTTTCAATTTTCTGTCCTCTAACTAAATTAACTTTGGAAATGCTCCTGTCTGTTTGCAAAGTTGGAAAGAGTGGATTTTGTATGCACTATTGCAGGGCATAGGCTGCAAAACCAGCAGATTTGTATCCATGTTCCAGGGAACTTACTATTTTTCAGCAAGTTAAAGGGTTGAGGATTGGGAGACTTAGCTAGAAAAAGGTGAACAAGTAAGAGAAGGAAAACAGGAAAATAGGAACCCAGGACCTAATACAAAATAGATTGGCTAGGCTTCAGTGTTATGGTTATAAATGGACATGTTAGCCTAAATCTGGAGTTGAGGAAATAAATTTGCCCTTGTGCCACTTATTGGCTCATGCTAGCTTGAATTACTATGCATATTTTATTTGTGTGTCCTGTTTTTTTATCACAGGAGACTTGCTATGCATTGCTATTTTATTAAATATGTATTGATGGTTATTAATGTCAATGGTGGTGATGATGATGATGATGGTGACAACTTTTACTCAGAAAGCCAGGAATAAGAGAAAGGGCAAGACAAAAGAAAGAGAGGAAAGAGAAAGAAAGAAAGCAAGATGGAAGAAAGAAAGGAAGGAAGAAAGAGAGGGAGAGAGGGAGGGAGGGAGGAAGGAAGAAAGGAAGGAAGGAAAGAAAAAGAAAGAAAGAAGGAAAGAAAGAAAGAAAGAAAAAGAAAAGACATGAAGAAAAGCCAAGGGCAGAACCTCCTAACAGGGCAGACCCAGCCAATCCTGCCACTCTGTCCTGCTCCCAGTGGCCATGTTTCAGTTTTGCAAACACTCTTGCCTTTTTTCTTTAGGTGGGGACAAATCTCATTTTAATTGTGAAAGCCTTTGTTTACAGTAATTTTAATAATGAACAAGAAGTAGATTTGCAGATTTTTGATCAACAGAGTGCAGAAAAATTCCTTGGTATTCAAGTAGCCAAGATGATAGCATTCAAAAAGAACGCAGCCCACCTCAGTTTTTCAAAGGATTGATTATTTTATATCATATGTTTCAAAATAGCTAGAAGAGAGGACTTGAAATGCTCCCAACACATGGAAATGATAAAAATACATGAGGGGATGGACACCTCAAATACCCTAACTTGACCATTACACATTCTAGGCATGTAACAAAATATCACATGTGTCCCATAAATATGTACAAATATTATATATATATTGATAATTTTTTTTTATTCTGTACCCTAGAAAGTGCAAAGCAGTGCCACACGCCTTGTGAGGAGAGAAGAAGAAAATGTTATTTCTAGTATTTAGCAAATACATATTAGGAGGAACTCTTTGAATCAGGCTTGGGCCAAGTACTAACAAAGGCAGCCCAGGGAAGGAGGGGACCGGAAGACAGAAGCTTCGAACAAAGGGCAAGGCCAGCAGCAGAAGCAAGTCTCACCCCTGTGACCCAGGCATTCTACCCTGGACAACCGCAGACACAGCTGTTATTTACTGCTGTCCTTGTCTGGGACCGCTGAATGGCTCTGACCTAAACAACAGAGAACACCCTTGGTTAGTGAATTCAAAATCACCACTGAGTTTATGCCATAAAAGGCAAATGTAAGTGAATTTCTGCATTACTTAGATTAGAACTTCTATTTACTTGTCTAGTAACATGATTACATAGTTAACATTCCTGTTCCCCTAAGAGCTTATTCTGCACAACAGAATGTTTCAAGGGAAAGCACCGCCTAACTTTGGTTCCATTTTATACATTCCAAAGCTGTAGCGGACACACAGAGGAGGGTGATGCATATTCCCCAACTCTGGGGCCCAGTAAGTACAAACATTTAAAAGTTCCAAAGTCTAAAAAGTTGCATATTAAAGATTCCTGAGGAAGGCCTAGGCAAGAATTCTATAGCCAAACTACGACAGTATTCTAGCGAAAGCATGTGTTTAAAGTCACTCATATACCATTTCTGTTTAAAAACTGCAGCATATCATTAGCAGATAACTCCAGAGAGCATGTCTTTAAAATGAAATATAATAGCTGTTGCTTACGAACCTTGGGGAGTCAAGCTGTCTTTCCTGGGTGGGCTTTCCATTTGGGTGAGGGCTGATGGGAGAGGTGGTAGGGCCCCTTCCTGGTACCATTCATAGTAGCACTACTTTATGGCAATAATAGCACCATGGCACATTCACTAGTATATAAGCCACAACATTAGAGGAGTTGCTGACCTTGGTATATCAGTAGAAATTCCAAAAACACAGCAGGTCAGGTAACTCTGAAATGTCAAGACAATGCCATACAGGTAGGAATCACTAATATAATATTTTCCTTGCAGGGAAATTATTGCAAGGCAGCAATCATATGTAGTCCTGTGCAGGATTTGATTAAACATGACAACCAAGGTTTTTAGGGCAAAATCAAATATCTGGTAAGAGAGGAACAAGAGGATGCAGGCAGCACACTGCTCTATGCATCATGAGGAGAGAGATCTCAGAAGCGTGGTGCATGTGGCATCAGCTATGCAAAGTCACCTTCTAGCTTAGACTCTGAGAACTGATCCTTGCTGGGCTCTCTAGAGCACGGAGCACCATGAGCATTTCCATGGGTATTTGCCGTCAATAGCGGATGCTGAGCAGGATGGTGCCGGTGCAGCAGCTCCCTGGGCTGCAGCTGTGGGCATAGCCCTGCGTGCAGGGGGTGCTCTGGCCCCGGCTCTCCCAGATGCAGCACGTTTGCAGGAGGGTCTGTGGCTTCATCCTGTATTTCCTCTTTTTCCCATTCCCGCAGCACAGCTGCTGCAGAAACTCTAGGGCCCCCTGATCCCTGCCTTCACACAAACATTGCAAATCTCTGCCTAGAGTATGCAGTCCTCCATTTCTGACTTCTCTTTCTGCCTTCAGTTTAAACATCACCTCCTTCCCTTCTACCCTTCCCCCATCTGAAGTAGGGTGGCAGTTACCCATCTTTATTATTCTCTATCCCGATCTCTTCTTGCCTTCTTGCATAGTGCTTATGTGCTATCTTTTGCTTATTTGCATGTGGCGCAGTCCAATCCCTTCCTTTCATAAATGAGGATATTAATGGCCAGAGAGTTAGGGGAGGTGCCTGAGGTTGCTTACTTAATCAACAGTGGAGCCCTGAGCTGTATCTACAATATTTGAAAAGGCAGGGACACTGGAAAGACCATTTGTTTGTAAATAAAACCAACTATTAGATGATAAAGCAAACACACAGTCCAAAGGAAGGAAAAAAAAAAACCCTTTTTCTTTGCTTTTTCTTTTAGGCTGCCAGCAAACATCTATTCCCTCTTCCTCTTCTTCCTACACACCCACTGAATGGGAATAATTTTTACCCCTTTCTCTTTCTGCTCCCTACCTCCCCATACCAGGGCTCTGTCATTTCTTCCTCTAACCCTCTGGTCTAGCTGTGGGCTGATAGGAGCTGGATGGGAGTGGGGGGCACGTCTGATCCTCAGGGTCTTCAGGTCTTGCTTGCAGAAAGAGGAGCTGAAGAAGAGTGGTCCTTCCTGGTCCAGCTCAAACACATTGCCAGGCTCTCGGCCCAATCCTGTGTTTTAGTATGCTGAGTCTTTCCCTCTTTCCATTTTCTATTATCCTAACTTGATAAGAGCCAGCTCCCCTAAGGAAGCAAGGAAGCGCCCCCACCCAGGAAGGGAGCAAAGGAGGGGGAAGACGACAGTGTTGGGGAAGTGATCCCCGAGACCCAGAAACGCAAGGCTTGCAAACTCCCTGCCCTGGAGAGTGACAGGAGGCGCTTGTTTCAATGCGAATCCCCAAGTTTCTCTAATCCCTTGAAATTTGGATTCAGTAGGTGTGGGTGGGGGTGTTGGACCCCAGAATCTACATTTTAAAGAGGCATCCTGGTAATATTGTAAAAGCTAGTCTTACATCTTTACCCATAAAAAAAGAATCAAGCACCCATGGTTTGAGCTCCGTGATCTAAGTTAGAGCTTACAACGGGTGGATGTGTCCTCAGATACTGCTTCCCAGAAGAGGCCAAGGAGACCTGCCCAAAAGGGACCATCCTCACCAGCCTCATCCCTTTACCTTGCTGTGCCTTACAAATGCTATCATGCCTCTGAGTGTCCCGAGTGTCCCCATGTGAAGGGGTTGTGAAGCATTGGCTGAGCAACACTATTTTAGAACCTCAAACAGATTAACTATCCCTTGAATAACAAATTTAATTTCAAAACTAAAAAAGGAGTGAAGAAAGGATACAGTTTAGGCTTGGCTGAGAGTACAGGAGGGGCCCCTGTTCACCATCTCCATCCACTCTACAAGCTCAGAGAGCTGCAAAGCCCTGGAGAGTGTGAGAGCTAGAGATTAAAGGTTTATGTCTCCCTCCGCCATCATATGTTGAAATCCTAACCCCCATGGTAATAATTAGGAGTGGGGCCTTTGCAAGATGATTAGGTCATGAGGGTGGAGCCCTCCTGAATGGGATTAGTGCCCTTATAAAAGGGACACCAGAGAGCTTTCTGGTCCTTTCCCATGTGAAGACACAGGTAGAAGAGCCATCTGTGAACCAGGAGCAGCCCTCATGAGACCCCAAATCTTCCAGTTTCTTGATCTTGGACTTCTCAGCTTCCAGAACTATGAGAAATAAATTTCTATTGTTGATAAGCCCCTGAGCCTATGTGTTCTGCTACAGAAGCCCAAACATATTAAGATGGTGAGGTCTGCACAGCACATGCTCCTCGGGCAAGGGACCCTCTCTTCTCGGGTGGAATCACTGCTTCTTTTCTTTCTTCCATCGCTTGGCAGCAAGTCCCGCCGCCTTGTATTTCTAAAGCATGTTGTAGGATGCTGGTTGACTGCCTGCTAGAACAGTGTCCACCTGCCAAATGTACAGTCCCTGGTGCATATCTGATAGGAATTTAGGGGGATTTTGTTCCTTGTTCTGAGATGGGAGAATGGCACCACTTCAAGGAAAGCACACGTGCTAAACTTGTCTTTGATTTCAGCACGGGGAAACAGAGATTAGGTATCCTTCCTCTGCCAACCAGAGCCCGTATCATATCAGGACTAGTTTTCCCTTGGCACACCTCTTCCCACCTCCCGGGCTGCAGGCAGGGTGTGAGGTAGCAGGCATTCTGGATGCTCCCACCCTCCCTGTTCCTAGCTGTTAACTGCCCTGTCCTGCCTGGGGTCTGCCAGGAGATTCAGACCACAGCAGCAAAGAGCGCTTGTTGCTCTAGGAGCCGGCAGGCCACACGCCTGCTCCTGCTGAAGGCATGAGCTGGCAGAGGTGGAGGAGGGTGCCTGTGATTTAAGATGGTCTTACTGGCAATTTCGTCAGACCTGCTGTGCAGCATTGTCTCGCGGCAGGAAGATGAATGTACATTTTAGTGATTGAATCAGCTAGCATTTGGAAGGGGAGGGGCAGGAGAGAGACACCTCCCTGGGAAGGCTGACAGGTGAAAAACGGCCCAGAGAAGTCCCTGGTTAAGTAGTCACTTGGCTGGCACCAGGTACTACAAACCTCCTTGTATTTACCATAGCTTTGCTTAAGAGTTCTGATGAAACTCCCTCCCTGCCATTTCCCCAGCACCCAGAGCATGGGGTCTGGGTTTCACATATTGCTGTTTTTTACCCCTATCCTTTTCTCTGACTATCAACTCTCAAATATTTGTAATAATGTAGTTATGCAATTATGGCTAAAAAAAATCCACAGATTACTTTTGGTTGACTTTCGAATACAGTTTGTATTTACATATCAAAATGAGTATGTTTCATGCTTTGCAAATTCACAGTTAGCAAAGTAATGAAGTCCCCGCTGGGTAGCTCTCCCTCAGCAGGTGTTGGAAAGCTCCCGGATCCTGCCCAACTCCTTTGATGCGCTCTTATCTGTCATCCATGATGTCTTAGGATTTAACGGTACCAACCTTTAGGCATTTTGGCTAGTAGGAGAGGCAAAGTTAAGTGTTTGCGTTTCTACCTTTTTTGTGTGTGTGATGAAATGAATGGGAGTTGCAAATGTTACGATGAAGCACACTGGGTGTGCTGAGCCAGCCTGGTGTTGCAGAACGGGCAGAGGAATTGGTACGACAAGAAGTGGGTTTGAGGTCCTGGCTCTGCTACTGAACCACAGAGCCTTAAGCAAGCCGTTTAGTCTAAGCATTAGAGCCTCTTCAGTAGGAGTTATCATCACCAGTACCCTGCTTACCTCATGGAGGGGCTACGAAGGTCAAATGAGATAGTAAATATGAAAGCATCAAGTCAACTACATCACGGTCATTTCAAACAGCCGAGGGCTCTTAGGCTGAGAAGGTGGTAATTGTCACAGCAATAAGTGTGAGATTTTCTGTATACAAAGAGATAGTCTGCCTCAGATAATTGCAAATGAATTCTCAGTGCGCTTTCAAAATTTCTCTTTAAGCCACAACAGTGTGAAAAGGAGGTACCAGGCCTGACACCCTCATTCCCAAATCAAGACAACCTGGAATAGAGGCTCAAGGCCGGCAGTGTCACTGTTGAAACTGACCTGCGCAGGGTTCAGACCTTGTCTTTTTCTTCCCTCTTTATCTCTCCAGGTGATCTCATTCAGTCCCATGATATTAAATGCTATTGGTGTGCTGAAGATGTGGAAAACTCTAGCTCCAAACTGGAACTTTCCCTGAGATCCAAACATATATCCAATTAAATTTTCAATGCCATCACATGGACGTCTAATAGACATTAGCAAATTAATGTGGCCTATACTGAACTACTACTATCTCCTCAAATCCGCTTCCCACCAACCCTCATTTATCTCACCAGATGGCACCACCTTCACCCAGTAGCTCAGGCCCAAATAGTAAGAACCAACCACGGGGGACTCTGCATTGGAATCTGCCAGGGTTCAAATACCAGCTGTACTTCTTATTAGGTGGTGACTTTCCATTAGTTACTTGATCTTTCTGGCTTCTATTCCCTTATCTGTAAAATGGGGATAATTTTCTCATGATTCACCTAAATTTCATGAGCAAATATTGTCAGCTCTACCTCCAAAATATACCCTAAATTTGATCCGCACCATCCCAATACCGCAGTCCAGATGGTCATCCTATCTCTGTTGACTTCCTGGGCACTTCCTAACTTGCCCCCTGCCTCGCTTTGCCTCTGCTACTGCCCATGTCTGCAGGGCAGCCAGGATCCGGCTCCTCCCCAGGCCTGCTCGGGTCCTGTGACTCCCCATCTTGCTCAGGAGGGGTGGCCTGCCGAGATTGCTCTCCTGCATCAATTATTTCTCAGCTCAGGTGTCACTGCTTCCAAGAGACCTTTCCTCTTCTCCACAGTCAGGGAAGCCCCTTCACCAGTCACTGCCCACCATCGTTATGTCCCCTCCTGTTCCTGGCACTTAACAGGATCTGAACCGACTGTACGAAGGGACGGGTCTAAGGCTTCCTGTTCATCTCACCCTATGGAATGTCAGATGGGAGCCTGTCTATTTTTGTTGCTATGTCCTGACAATGTTGAACTTTGCCGGATTCCTGTGATCCTGGAAAACCGCAAAGGTTAAGAAATCCCTTCACCCTCTGTGTACTGGGAAATGGCTTACTTGAAAAGAACCACCCTTCCCCGAATGGCTTTGACAAGACTCACGGATGCCCTCCTTGATTTACCTGGGCCAGACACAGAGCCTCCACATTTCTTTGCATCATAAATCCTTAGCTGAACTGCTTGCCTGCACTGGTCAATCCCCACTGATCAACTGGACCAAGATGCTTGTTAACTAAACTCTGGTTCATATTCTCTGCTTCCCCCAGGCCACTGAACTTTGCCCCACACTCAGCCTGAGCCAGCAGATGCCAGGCGAGAATAGCTGGCCTCCAGGCAAAACATTCCAGGACCTACTCTCTGATCCTGCACTCTCTCATCCTATTTCTCCACATCTGTAGAGATCCTATTAGCATACTATTTCATCCTATTACTTCACTTGGCTTCTTTCCAGCTTTTTTGCTCCTTCCTATAAAAGAAAAGCCCTTTTTGCATAACCCTTGATGTGCTTACAAATCTTTTGGTCACGGTGTTTTTCAAAAGCTGCCCTCACCCTATTGCAATCATTTCTTTCCTCTCTTGCAAGAATCCTTTCAAATAAAATCTCTCTAATAAATCCAGTTCTATTTTTTTATTTGACAGTCCCCAGTGTCTAAAAGGTGCCTGGTGCATGATAGATGCCTAATGGATATTTGTTATGGAGTTAAAAATAGATTGCTATTTGGGATTCCAGCCAAAATATTGTAGCTTTTGTATGTCAGCCCGTATGCCTGGTGAATCCCAGAGCTCATTGCTGAAATCCCACCCCTGTGGAGGCACACCCAGGCAGTTTCACTTTGGGCTCACTGCAGGGTGCAGAGACAGAACCTTAGGAGTGACCAGGAATTCAGGACCAGAAGGAGTGGCTGAGGGTGGGGATAGAATTGCCATTTACTCACCCGCTCATTTCATTCTTATTCACTCGCAGAAAAAAATGCATGTTCTGATCATCTGGAGATTTTAGTTTCCTCGTTGCCCACCCGATCCTTCACCGCACACCACTTGCAAGAAAGATGAAGAGTAGTTCGGGGGTGCGTCTTTATATTTATAGGAGACTAAATATCCATGCAAAAGGTATTGTTTAAAAATAACCCAGGTTTTTCATTTTTTAAGCAGATATTCAGTATTTTATATACCTTGTATCTAAATTTGTGTTGTATTCCTAGCTGTATTTAAAAATTAAAACTAACAGAAACAAAACATAATAGAATAAAATAAGCCATAAATATACACCCTACCCCTAACACATGCATGCATACATATCCTTCTGCTGTTTTTGAAATTTTCTTTGTTTTAGGTCACCCATATTTAGTCTCTCCTCCTTGAGCATGGAGTATATAGCTGAGTATAATTTCATAGAAAAAATTATCTCTAACTTTAAAAGATAGAACAGCTTGTATTTTCCATATTCTGCTTAAACAGCTGTGATTAAATAAACAAAGAACCTTCCATACCAGTTTAGTTTTTCCTCTTCTTGTGACTAATCTAAGCATCCTTCTCAACTGTAAATATATTAAATGATAATCATGACTGAGTTACATAGCTAATTTGAGTTTATTGCCTGTTTTTATGCATAACAAATATAAATTTTCAAAGTTAGTATCATTATGTTTCAAGATCCATAAAATATGCTTCAATTTATTGTAACTGTATTGTCATTTTGAGTTAATTTATTTAAGAAAATTCTGCTCACTGCTATTTCAAAATCTATTTCAGTACCAAGCATGAAAAAGGCCATTAATTAACTCTTTATTGATGGATTGATCGGAGAAGGAGACTTTGCCATTCACGGGCCCTGGTGGTTACTCAGCACAACATAAAAGTCTTGGTGCCAGCTGTTTGGTGATGGGAGAGTCATTCTGAACATGTAAGAATTAAAAATAGCAAATTATTCTGGCTAAAAATTCTTAAAAACAGCATTCAGAATATTTTCAATGTTTCACATGACACAGGCAATCAGCAGTAATTTATTGGCCTTTTCTTTGTGCCCAGCACTGTGCTACAGACGAGCCAATGGGTGATTAAAAGATGCTATGAGAGCCATTCTTTCAAGACTGTTTTAGGGAATCTATTTTATTTTGTTGCCATCTGCTTAGATTAATTAAATATTCTTTGACTTTATTTTCCCTGCATTAATGCTGGATGTACTCACTTATTCCAGCCAAAATTAGCTCTATTTCCCTGAGCTTAAATCTTCTTGATAGTTACAGATAAAGCCATTTCTCTACCCCAATGAATCACTTAACCAAGGATATTCTTAATTCCTTTGAAGTTTTCTCTTGTTGCTTGCTTCTCCCCATACATCTTAACCAAATTCTGATTAGTGAGCTCATTGCTATATTTACCTTATGTCTTTTAACATGTAGCAAATTTAAGATGTTTCCAACAAAACAGGGAAATTGCTCCTTCTCTCTTTCATCACACTGCAATTGATTTTCAGGTCCCAAGAATTTATCTTCATTTTGAGGATACATCATGGCAAAGAATCACACAATCATTGGTTATTTTTAAGTTTGGGTGGCTTAAAACTGAATCAAAACACATCCTATTTGTCCAGATGAAGTTGCTTAAAATTAGGTTCTTCTCTCTTAAATTGATTAATGCTTGTAGCCTCTTATGTCTTCATAATTCATATTACAGACTCTGTCCATTTCTCCGAGTACAAATAGGGTTGTCAGACAGCTTTAAAGACTGCAATCATTGAGTAATACATAAAGAGTGCAACTGAATAATTTATGGAATGGCTCTCCGGTGGTGCAAAGAATTAATGAAGTTTTTAAAGGTGCCCGATTTGCAATCAGGGAATAGCTCAGATGCTGGGAGATTTTGACTTCAAGCCAACAAAAACAGACTACAAAATTATTACAACTGGAGTGGAAAAAAAATATTATCTAACCCAGAGCCGGCAAAGTGGAGACCTCCAGGCTTGGTCTGGCCTACAGATTGCTTTCATTTTTTTAACTTTGATTTTGAATGCCTTTAGGAATTGTAGCCTGATCTTCAGCCTAGCACACTCCCTACCATTGTCACTGCCTGACTCCTGACTGTATGTGTGCATTTTCACTACCTGCCCTCACCTAGATGCATTTAAATCTGTGACCCAGTTTTTACAGATATGGAAATGACAAAACTGTGAGTTAGGTAATTTTTTAAAAGTAATTGACTAGCAATGGGTTTCACAAGTGGTTTATCTCCCATATATCCTGATTCTGCATCTAGAGTCCCTTCCAATTCATGCATGGTTATATTCACCTGAGAAGTTAAAGTCAGAGCCAACTAAAAACCTAGGTCATTAATATAACATTTCATACTTTTTTAGAAGAAGGAGTAATAAAAAGAAAGCTTGGTTCAAGAGGTTGAATAATTTGATCAAGCTAAGGGAGAAAGCTGAGTTTTGAGTCTTGAGTTCAATCTCCCATCCAGGGAAGGTTTATTGCTCATTTTGCACAATGAAAGGAACAGCCAATAAAAACTGTTTATATTACAGCATTTCTTTCTATAAACTTAAAGTCACAGTTTCCAAATAAACCTCTAGAAGGCGCTTGCCTTTAAAATGGCATCAATCCCTCAAAAGAACAATGCACTGAGTAAATGAATAAATGAAACCTTATGACATATTCAGAAATTATCTTCTTAGCCATCATGTTACTTATCCAAGATTTCTTTATGTCAGTATTGACTTCATTTAAAAAAGATCATTTGGTTTGGTGTAGAGGCAGTGGTATTTCTTAATTTAATTGCCATTAATATGGTTAATTAGGAGCCACAACTGCATCATATAAGCAGAAAAGGGAATGAAGAAAGGTTTAGTTTGGGAAATTCTGGATTCCTTGCACTTCCTGACTCATAGCTGAACATTCATTAAGAAAACAAAGCTTCTTGTGGTGTTCTGAGATACTCGGAACAAGCCACTAGCAATCAGCAGGGAAGGTGCCTACAGAATTAAGGACAAAGTCCAGACCGGTAATTAGAAAAAATTTTCCCATTATTCTTGGTCCAACTAGTTGCCATCAATATGCACCCATATTAGTTTACACTTTATTTGCAGTTTCTTCCCTTTCCTTCCGATTTCTTAGTCCCTGTGTGATCAGTGAACTTGTAATACCTTTCTCTTGGTTTACTCCTTTTTTCTGTTGTAGGGCTGATCCCAAACTATCCCAGCAGGAGATACACGGGAGTTAGAAAGATTGCTCAAGAAACCCTTGCATTTTGCACTGGTAAAGTTGTATTTCTGCCAATATTCTCTTGTTTGTTTTTAGATATTAATTAAACTAGACTCTTAGTTTTTAAACCTCCTCTGTGCTCCACAGCATTTTCCACACCTGTATCCAGCACTTACCAGGTTGCACTATAATTATTTGCTCACGTGCTCAGATCCTTCACTGGACTGTATGCACCTCAAGGACAAAGGATTATGTCTTAATTAGTTTGCATTTCCAGCACCTAACACAATAAGTGTTATTGTGTTATATTATATATTGTGTTATATTATTGAAAGAAAGAAACAAATAAGTAAAACCACACAAGATAATGGGTATCTGTGAAGAATCCTGGTTTTTTAAAAATCCAAGTGTTAGTTAATACATTATATAAAAGTGGAAAAGAGAAATAGTGGTTGAGGTGGAAAAATCAGGGAGGACAATCTGTGTAGGGGATGGTGCCACTAAAGGAAGGGAAGCTGACTTCGCCAGATGTCCCAAGTAGATCAGAGGACAGAGTGGCTGCCACTGTTCTCTCTGCTGAGTTCTCTCCTTCCTCTGATGCCTGTTCCTCACCCTTTCACTACCGCGTTGAGGCTTGAGTGAACTGTGGTCATGTTGGTTTGCCTTTCAGATCCTCCTTTCTTAATCCCGCCATTACAGACTAAACTGCTCTTTATTCATTCCTTTTTATTTTATATCTGTCGATCTATTCAATCGGATCGAAGTCAGGTCTTGCTGGCTTAGGAGCCATTCTCCCTCTCTTCACTAATACAGTACTTACTATGCACTAGGCATGTTCCAATCTCCAAGCACCGCCTTAGAGCTGGATGACAAAGCTTTTGCCTTGGTCCTATGTGTACCATTTCCCTGAGACGAGGAGCTCATGGTCCCCAAGGACATGTCCACCCAGAGTCTGCATCACCTTCCTATGTTCCAAGCATCCAGAAAGCAAGAATCCCCTGCCCAAATGGTTCCCAAACCTGCATTCAGGGCTTGTGTGGATCTCTTCCAACGTCCGAGAATGCCTGGGCTGCTGGTCGGGGGCGAGGCCAGCGGAACTTTGCTGCATACGATGTTCACACACAGGTCTGTGAGGCCCCTTGTGATGCTGGGGTGAGCGGGAAGTGGGTGGTCTATGGGTGAGCGTAGGGGAGACCTCTCTTTTCAGGCTATTACTCCCATAAATGGCAGAGCTAGGCTTGCTGGGTGCTTTACCTGTATTGCCTCATTTGTTCTTCCTGAAAATTCTCTGTAGGGAAAATCAGGATCCTATGGGGAAAATAAGATTGGAGGCAGTTACTGAAGACTCAAGTAAACTCATTTGTTCAACAAACACTTGTTGATAATAACCCCCGGAGGTTCTCAATTGGAATGAACCCCTGATGTAAAAGAGATTAACAAGAAAAATACAAAAGTTTACTAGCATGTATATTTCATATATATATGGGAAACGCCCAAAGAATGAGTGGTTCTCAAAGAAGTGGCTTTGAATTTCACCTTATATAGCATCTTCAGCAAAGAACAATAATTTTTTAGAGAAGTGACCTGGCAAAAGAAAAGAGCTTTGAATCTCTGTGGGTGGCAACTTGTGGGAAGGCAAATAACTGGTAGATAAAGGTTAGTTAGTAAAGTTTGTTCATGTAGATTCCTCTGGTATCATCTCCAAGCTAACGAGAGTCTAATGCTGTCTTCAGCAGTTAATCTTTGTTCTCTCTGGTGGAGGACGGGTGGGGAGGATACTTTTTGTCTTTGTAAATCTATGTCCTACTTTTAGGTAAATAGTGAGATGGCAGAGAACTTTCCTGAATCTGCTTCTTAACTGTCTTCAGCTCAACAGTCCTTCATATTTGGGGGGACATATTCTGGTCTCCCGCAATAGACACAGTGGTGAGGAAAAACAGAAAGCTCTTCTCCCGTGAAACTTTTTACATCCACTAAATAAAGAAATAATAATATTTTAGTAAGCAAAGAAACACCCTGTCATTGAACATTTCTTTAAATAGCAATAACGTGTACTGTGACGCTAATTTCTATTTACCTTTCTTGAATTGCTAGGACATGTTTAGACTCATCATCCTCTACAATTTCAAAAGGATCCTTGTAAAAGTTTTTTTTGGGGGTGAGCATTTTTTCCTATGTCTTATCTTCAAAGCAGATGTTCATAATTTTTCTGATTTTTATAACTTGGAGGTATTAGATACAACTTGCCAAGTTCTCTGCTAGTGTTAGTTACCAAACTCATTTGGTTGTGTATTGGTGGATGTTATCAGACATTAAATGTGTGTGTGTGTGTGTATCTTCATATAAAAATATTTTTTTCTCCTTTGGTGAAATAGGAGCCTTGAAATCATTGAAGGTAACCCCTTCCCCCAATCTCCACCCCCAGTTTAGGACTGAGCGCTTTGGAATGACTTAGTGGGTCTCTCTCAGGGGCAGTAATCATCTTGGAATCACTAAGCATGGCTTTGCCCTGGAACATGAGGATAGCTGTTGCCTTCCTAAACCCATGCTCCCGGGCCTTCTGGGCCAGGCTGGTGCCCAAGCTTGGGAAAGAGGCCATAATAGTGGGTCAGGTGTCCTCACTGACAGGCCCACAGCATGTGCTTAGGACCAGGTTCCCAGAGACAGCATATGGCTGGAGACACATTGTTCGTAGCGGGCCAATTGAACTGCAGCTGTAGCTTCTCGTATGGGGTGGCCAGAGCCTCCCCTTTGGACTGACTTAGCCTCTGAGTTATGAATGGAAAAAGCTTTGGGCTTAAAGAATGTACTTCACAGCCCCAGTCTCCCTCCTCCATGCAACACAGCTCTGCTCCATGAGTTCATAACAAGCACTTACTCAGAGCCAGCTCCTATTTCGCATCCCAGATCTAGCTTTCCATTTGGCAGGGAAGGGAAGGCCAGTTTTGGCCAGAGGTGCCTTAGTTTCCTCATTTCTCCTGAGTTTTCATGCAAAAATGTGGCCCCTCTCTGCCTTTTGCTTTTCCTCCCTTTCCTCTTCTCAAGGACTGGTTCCCTCTTTTTCTAATAGCCCCCCAGAGTACTGACTTGCAAAGTATAGATGTAGATATCAAACTCTTGTAGTTGCTGAAAAGATCTGCAGAAACAATTCCACAAAATTTGAATACAATCTTAATTATCAATTTAAATTTTACAGAAAGAGAAACTCACAGTGGCTGGAATCCTTTTGGAGGCGGTTTGTAGCAAACCGTACCTCTCCTCTGGTCCCCTATTAAGAATCCAGTGAAAGCTTTGGGAGGCTGGAAGGTTGTAAACTTAAACTATATCTCAAGAATGTAATTTGAAATATTGGTTGAATAGGACATACATGCAAGTTGGATGTTTGATTGGTTGAATATTTGTTAATGAATATACTTACACAATATAAATGTTCAACATACTGATTTTAAAACCTAGTAGATATTTTACCCAGTTTCTGGGTCTCAGTAAAATTTTTGGTAAGATTAATGTGAATTTCAGAATCCTAGTAACTTTGAATTGATTCATGTTGATTAGAAGAAATGAGGCCTGATCTAGTATGATAGTATTTGTCATGGAGGTATAAAATTGCTTGAATAAAAGGTGAGTGTGAATTTTAAATACATTATTTAAAATAAGATAGAAAAAAATCAACATAGTTAAATATTTTCTGTACACATTATTACTCATATTATTCAAAGCATAAAGGCAAAAGGATTAATTTTTAAATTAGATGGATAATAAATTACAAACATAATTAAATACTTAGTTGCTAGAGTTTATCTTCTATATTAGATAGACTTTTTCTTTCAGAATTCAAAATGATGTCTGCTTTCTGCTGAATTAAATTTTTAAAATCAGACTGTTGACATTTTGGTATTGAGGAGTTACTTTATCATGAGTTTTATATTAAATATTGTTTTATATTGAAATTTAAAAGAAAAATAAAGGAAAAAATTAAGACAATTAAATGTCTGTGTTAACATATATCAGCAAGGTTTTATTTATAATTTATTTATTTATTTTGAGACAGAGTCTCGCTTTGCTGGCCCAGCTAGAGTGCAGTGTCATCATCATAGCTCACTGCAGCTCAAACTCCTGGGCTCAAGCGATCCTCCTACCTCAGCCTCCCAAGTAGCTGGGACTACAGGTACATACCACCACACACAGCTAATTTTTGGAGTTTTTGTAGAGACGAGGTCTTGTTTTTGCTTAGGCTGGTCTCAAACTGGTCTCAAACTCCTGAGCTCAAGTAATCCTACCACCTCGGCCTCCCAGAGTACTAGGATTGCAGGAGTGAGTCACTGCACCCGGCCTCAGCAAGGTATTTTATTAAAGAAACTAAGAATGAATTTACTTGGGCCTTTGCTTCATTAGTGGCAATGAAGCTACCTATTTGCAAATAAGAAGGCTCAATCAATCAATCAATCAATCAATAAAAGAAGTTTTGAAATATTCTCTATTGTGTTCTTTAGAATACTTTAGCCCTCATAAATGGTCATTTACTAATTAATGTGTTAATTAGTGTTGGAGACAAAGAGGCCCTCAGATCTATGCCCAGAGACTTGGATTTGCTACATTTATTCTACATATTTTCTTCCTCTTGAGCAGAATCAACTAACTGCATTATTACAAACATTTACAGAAAATTTTAAAGAAACATAGTTCTTCCTTAAGGCCTGAAATGAGATATGTTGAAAAGCAGCATTAATTGTTAAACCATATGAGGATGAGGATGATGAGTACAGGGCTGTTCATAACCTACAAGGTAAGGAAAGGCATTAAGCACTTAATTGTGCCTCCCTAAACTCATATATTGAATGTTGTAACCTCCAATGTAATGGTATTTGGAGATAGGGCCTTTAAAGAGCTAATTAAGGCCAAATGAGGTCATAAGTGTGGGTTCTAATCCCATAGGACTGATACCCTTATAAGAAGAGAAAGAGATACAGAGTGTATGCACAGAGAAAAGACCCCATGAGGACGCGGCAAGGAGGCAGCCCTATCTGCAAACCAAGGAGAGAGCCATTACCAGAAACCAAACCTGCTGACACCTTGCTCTTGGACTTACAACCTACAGAATTGTTAGAAAATAAATTTCTATTGTTTAAGTCACCAAATGTGTGGTATTTTGTCAAGGCAGCCCTAGCACACTGATACAGGGAGTGTCCTTCCATTAACTGGTTCCTCCCTTTCTGTGTTTCTGCCATATTTCCTGCCCCATCCCACTAGATGCCCAAGTCCCTCTTGCTTCATCCTGGCCCTACAAGGCATCCATTGATCCCATGTATCTGACAGTCCACCCACAAAAATATACTACTCCTACATCTTAAACCCCAGGAAACTTTCCAAATGATTGGCTTGCCAAATTTAGTCGTTAAGCCTGCAAATATGTTCATAAACATGTAGCAGCAAATAACTAACAAGCCATAGGGTTCTGGACACCTTTCATAATCCCCTTTGAGAAGAACTTCTATGGGATGGGTGTTTGCTTACAATCATGTCACTCCACCATCACCCTGGCCACAACCAATTAGAACAAGGGTTCGTCCTGACCAAAAGGCAACTAGCAATGGGATGGCTTATCATGTTGTCTGGAAAGAGTCTTACCTGAGTGGACACTCCTTGCCTGGTAATGACTAAATAAACCAATCAGATTGTGGTTCTAAGAAAGTCAGAATGTAAAATACCAAGAGGATCTCAATAAGTAGGGGACAGAATGGGGAAAGACAGAGAGAGGTGGCAGTGGGCATAAGACTTGAGCAGCAGAAGCCATAAGTAAGCAGAAGTCAAGAGGTCGAAAGAAGAAGGGGGAAAGAAGCAGCTAGTAGACAAAGAGGAAGTGGTGGGAGAAGACAAGATAGGAACCAATTACAAAATCACAGGAACTGACACTGCGGTATGATTCCTTTTAATTCTCCAAGAGGCATAATAGTCCAATTCTTCTGGGATTCATACAGTATAATAGAATGGTGGTTAAGACCATTGACCTTGGGAACTGAGAGATGTGGGTTATGATCCACGCTGCCCGAATAATTCAGGCATGTTTCTTATCCTTTTTATGACTCAGTTTTCCTGGCAAAATGGAGGCAATAAAAGTACCTCCCTCATGAAACTGCTAAAAGGATTCAATGACATATGGCTTATAAAGTTCTCAACTATGTTGCCTATATTGCTTATACATAGTGAAAGACTAGTAAGTTTTAGCTACTATTATTACTATTATTACTATAAACTGTGTATCCTTATCATAAACTTCTATCTGATGAACTAAAGGAAGTATGAATTTATTTTTTGCAACTTGAAAGACACTAATACATAATTATTATGACATAATGGATAACTTCTTTCAAAAATATACTTACGTTTTGGAGAGATTTTGTGGGAATTAATAT
The DNA here is from genome assembly GCA_963575035.1 of Avahi laniger. NCBI lineage: Eukaryota > Metazoa > Chordata > Mammalia > Primates > Indriidae > Avahi > Avahi laniger. The sequence continues at coordinate 54,885 of CAUYSK010061641.1, read as the reverse complement.
GTATAGTTTCTAATACTCAATTGCTTCTTTTTGCCCTACCAAAGGGAGACCTGTGTGGGAAAGGTTAAGATACAACAAAGTAATCTCACCGGATGGTAGCAAGGCTCCTAGACAAATCCTAGCATGGACCATGCCAGTTGCAACTCACTACTCCTCATTTCCTCTTTCCAAGGTTAGGTATTCAATAAGAGGATTTATTCTCTGGGGGCTAGACTTTACCTATAGGAACAGGTCCCATAGGGAAATTATGGTCTGAGTAGTATAGTCTCCTCAAATTATTCCAGAGAAATCAGCAGAATTAAGCAGAACTGTTTTGAAATCAATGACAGAAACCCAATTCAAATTAACTTGATGGGCTGCTTCATGTGGCTCAGATAATTGAAGGAAGAGTTGTAGGAAACAATACCTTGGGATAGGAAATGGAACTCACAGTTCTCTCTTTTCACAGGTCTTCAAACTCTCCCTGGCTTCATTCCCTCCTACTTTCTTTACCCACTGTGGTGCTGTGCAGCAATGATTGCTTAGAGTGTAAAGTAACTCCCATGGCACGATCTGGACAGGAATATTGGATAATGAGGAAAGAGGAGTTCTGATAAAGGAGTATCGGCCAGACAGAACACATGTGTTTAGTGTAGTAATCCATCTGAGATCCCACAGCTAATAAGATCTGAATAAGATTTGAACCAAAGTACTCTGTCTCCAACCTTCATGTTCTTCCTCAACCGCATTGATATCAATTACTGAGCTCTTTGGTTTTCAAGTTATAGAAATGATAATTTTGATGGTAGTGGTTATACTTCCTTGTTTGATACATTGTGGACATTCACTATGGGTTGAATTACTTTACACTTTCTGTCAAGAATTCAAACGTGAATTCAAACGTGAATACCTCCTGCTGTTTGATGCTCTACAATAATCCCCTGGAATGAGTATCAGTATATGATGATGACTTACTTATTAGATCTTTGCTATTAGTCTCTCAAGCTTTTCATCTCTCAAGTCTCTCAGAAATGAATTTAAGTTTGTGCTTCCTTTTGATATTCTACTGCACATCAAATACTCCCACTTATCCCAGATTCATGCAGTTAAGTAGGACCAAATGACTTATTCTGGTCCGTGGGCCATCAGTAGGAGTGATATATGTCACTTCTAGGAGTTATTGTGAGTTCTCATGTATCCATTTCCCCCATCACAATGGCTTTCAAAATGATAGAGTTTTCCTGTGTCTGACTTTGTGGAGTAGAGACCTTCTGGCTCCCTTACACCTCATCTCCTTTCCAACTAGCATTGACCCTCCAGCAAGAGACATAAAACTTTGTTGTATTAAGCCTCTGAAATCTTTGGGCTTATTTATTATTAAAGCATAGCCTGTCATCTCCTCGAAGTGAAGTGCTGCATCAAAAAAATAAATTGTGTAGTGTTGACTTAGTGGCTGGCAGCATGTGGCTATGAAATGGATATCAAAGACAGAAAAGAGAGTAATCTATGTTATGCAGGGATAAAACCTTTGGTAGAATCATCACCTGCAATAACCTAGAAGTAATATTGTATATAGCCAAGATACAGAATTAATCAAAATGTCCATCAGTGGATGAATGGTTAAAGAAAATGTGGTATATATACACAATGGAATACTATTCAGCCACACAAAAGAATGAAACTCTATGGCAACATGATAAACCTGGAGGATGCTATGTTAACTGAAATAAGCCAGGCACAGAAAGACAAATATCACACAATCTCACTCACATGTGGAATCTAAAAAGTTGCTGTGGAAGTAGAGAGTAGAATAGTCATTACCAGAGGATGGAGAGGGTCGGGAGTGGGGAGAGGATGAGAGATTGGTCAATGGGTACAAAACTATAGTTAGACAGGAAGAATACATTCTGGTATTCTACTGCATAATATGATGACTAGAGTTAACAATAATATATTGCGTATTTCAAAATGGCTAGAAGAGAGGTTTTTGAATGTTCTCATCACAAAGAAATGATAAATGTTTAAGATGATAGATATGCTAATTACCCTGATTTGATCATTACACAATGTATATATGTATCAGAACATCACATTGTACCCCATAAATTTGTACAATTATGTGTCAATCATAAAAACAGATTGCTTACTTAAAGAATTCATATTTCTGGGGTGAAGTGGGTAAAAAACAAAGTGTCATTAGTATGTCTTGGTTATTATTTGCTATATTTTGCAAGATAATAAAGAAAAAGATGGTTGGTCTTTAAGGTAGAAATAAAAGAGAATAGAGACTTCCAGATATCCAAGATCTTGCCATGTTGGAAAAGCCAATTAATATTTGCTCCCAAAGAAAGAGATAAAATTAAGCAAGCATTTGAGGAAAAGTCAATTAAAACCAAATATTTTTGGAAAGAATTAGATTAAGGGTGTGACCTGCATGTCTACACAAAACTTCTCAATGGTTTAGAATGATCAGGAAAAAGTTCTGGCCTTTCCGCCAGGGAGGCTCACATATATTAAGAAAGATATGGGTGTGAAAAAGCAAATAAATATAGCAGATCTGAGATCCGTGTCTCCAAAGACCTATGGTGTGGTTACTGTGACATGGAACTGATTACGTCGGGTGGAAGATGCACCTTTAAGGTCTTCAGAGAGTTATGCTTCCAAGGAAACTATGAGGTTGGAGCAAAAAAGCCTGTGGAGCCTTATAGAATTCAAATAACCCTTGGGCCCCTGGTCCCCTATGGAAAGACAGTGGGCCGAAAACCAGTGAATCCCCCAAGGAGGTTGAGGTATGTATATTTCAAAATATTGTAAAGGATGCTTCATCCTGTTTGTAACCACATGCTTGCACCTGCCTTACAAGGGAAATTGGCTAGATGGGAATAATTTGATCTTACACTTCTTAATGTCATTCCAAAGTACACTGGGTTACTTTGATAAGCATATGGCTCCTTACTCAGAACAGATTAGAATAATCCTGCAAATTTCTTTTCTTCACTCGCCATTATTAACGTTATGCTGATATTTTGCACACTCTGCTCAACCTCCATTTCAGCTCCTCACACAGCAGCTGCCTATATATTTCCTTCTTTTTTTTTTTTTTTGCCAGGATTCCTCCATGTACCCCTTTGTACATAATGGTCAATGGCAAGGGTGAAGATGTGGCCTGTTCTCAAGCATCCTTCACACTATCTGACCTTTTCCCTGGTACTCCCCAGTCACTCATTTCTATACCTCCTTAAGGGTCCCTGATAATGTGGGGTTTGCTGTGATATAGGTTTGGATTCAGGCAGAGTGCTTTTTGTGGATTGGCTAGTGACAAGTAAAGGCTCTATCCACGTGGAGGTGCACTGAAGTTGAGAGTCCAGAAAGAATGGGTTTAATATCCAGAGAAATGTTGATATTTATAAAGGAAGTATTAGAATGATATTATAATATGTCAAAAAAGCATACTTTTGAACATGTGTCTAGCTTGGATATTTAAGGGCAGGAAAAAATGTATGAGGAGTAAGGTCAAATTGCAAACGTAAGAATATTCTAGTTAGCTAAGTAATATTTTGTTCTCCCTGTAGTTTTGTATATCCCAATATAGTATCATAAGAGAGTCTCATTAATATTTCTATCATCTAATGTGCAGGCCAACTTTGAAGTTTCTGAGTTTCTATTCGTTAGGATAGGCTATATAACGCTGAAAGAACAAATTACCTGTGCAGTCCCAGTGGCTTCCCATAACCATGGCTTCTTTCTGTTCCCATTAGGGGAGGGGTTGGGAAGAAAGGTGGGGCTCTGTCCCACCTAGTCACCCAGAAACGAAGTGAGGAATTGTCACAGAAGGTAAGAATAATGCATGGAGAATTTGCTCCTGCAGCTCGTGCTTCAGCCTGGAAGTAACACACAGAGCAAGAGCAAGTCCACCGTCCTGGCTGTATGTGAGGGGCTCGGAAATGTGGGGAAGCATCAGGATGTTTGGTGATCAGTCAATGTTTCTGCAGCAGTCTTCCCTTGTGGTTACCAAAAATATCTTAACTCCCTTCTTACCAACCATAAAACACACTCAATCAACTTGCAAAAATTCCCTCAGTCACTATATCCATTTCCAAGTTCTGAATCTATAGTTTTCAGGTGGTTGTCTTATCTCTACATCATATCCAGAAGTAGATGCTCTTATTCTGGAGATAGATAAGCTAAAAACTATGTTGTTCCAGGCACACTTCTAAGTGCTTAGGAAGCAGTAGTGAACAAACAGACAAATTACCTGCCACATGGTGCTTACATTCTATTGGAGGGAAAGACAGTAAACAAGTAAATAAACATATAATACTGTATTAGAGTTGGAAGAATTCTGACAACTTTAAAGTCTCTGTGAAATATGTGATAGAAAGATTGCCTTAAAATATGTCATAAGTTTTCTTTTTTTTAAGTAAATGCGAAAACTTTAGACAAATTTTAGACAAGGAAGAAAATCAAGTTACCTAACAAAAAAGAAAATTTACCTGTAATCTCATCATACTGTCCTATGATCTTACCAACTCGGCAATTTAGGGCCAATGGGGGTGCTGTACTTGGTATCTTGCTTTTTTTCACTTACCATTTTGCAAGCATTTCTCTTTGTCTTTAAATAATCTTCAAATATATGTTTTTAATGGCTGCAAATATTACAGCCTATATACAAAATTCAATGCTTTCATTATTTTTGACAATTTCTATGATCATAAATGAAATTTATATATACAAATCTTTGCATATCTGAATATATCTTCAGCATATGATGCTAGAAGTGGAATTGTTGGACCTAAATGCCGAGTATATTCTATGACACTTGATATATGTTGTGAAATAGATTTGTAGAATGATTACACTTTCTCACTATTATCCCAACAATAAAAGATATTATGCATGTTTAAAACCTGAGCCAAAACTACACCTCAGTGCTATTTTAAACTATATATTTCTGTTTACTGAGGTTGATTTTTGAAAATGTGTTTATTGTGTATCCTCCTTTCTCCTTTGAATTCTTTGTCATTTGCTTTGCCTCCTTTTTTCTGTGAGGCTGTTAGCTTTTTCTTCTGATTTGTGAGATATTTTATGTAGAAAACATGTATTCGTTGCAATTTTTCCAAGTGGTAATTTGTATTTACTCTTTTTTGATATTTTGATATTCAGAGTATTTTTTTCATGCACTCAAACATACTAATCGTTTTCTTTGTAATTTCTTCTGTTCCTTTTGTGCTTAGAAAACCTCCCCATCCTGAGATCAGTAAAATATTTATGTTTTTCTAGTTATTTTTTTTTAATTTTGCTTTTTTGTTGAGCTATTTCATCTATGTGTAATTTATTTTGGTGAGATGAGGCTTTGAGCCTTTTCATGTAGTTCATTTTCTTAACACCATTTGTCAATAAAATAATCCACCGTTTTTCCCATAGATCTGCGACATTTTCTCATATGTCAAATTTGCACATGCACACACACACACACCCCGGTCCGTTTCAGAGCTTGTATTAATCCGTTCGAAAAATTCTGTTTTTAAGGTCGTGTGGAGAGTGATGGTTCTGGTACTTTTTGTTCCAGTGTTAACAAAATTACAATAATTCTTGGTACGTCTTGACGGAACGGGGGAGAGCAACGGTGCGGAGGCATTTAGGACCCAGGGGAAAGCCAGGATCGGTATAGAAGGACAGACTCTCGGGCGCACACGCCTCCTACCAAAATCACAGCCCCGAGTGGAGCCCGAGCTCTCATTCACAGCTTTCTAGAGAAATCTGAGCCCGAACCTGCCGGCATAGGGGATCTCGCCCACCCAGGTCAGCAGCGCGGACACCTGCAGAAACACATTCCCAAAGCAAGGCTGGGCGGCCGTGTGAAGGTATTTGTTGCCTTTTTTCTCCCTTCGTGTGTGCAGCGCCTCCCCGCCGTTTCCCCGCTCGTGCGATGCCATGGCTGCGGCGTTTCAGCACTCGGGTATGTGGACAGCTCCCACCCGCAATCCTCCGCACCCCCTCCCTCCGCCCCGCGCCCCGCTCTCCGCCGCCTGCCGGCCTCCCTCCCCGGCGCCCGCTCAGCCTGCGCTCCCCCGCACCATCGGCACCCCTCTCCGTCGCTGTCATCATGCCCACCATCACCGGCGCGGTAACTACAGTCACACAACTGTGTCTTGCCACTTAGACAAAGCCCGAGGTCCGCAGGGGAGAGGAAAGGAGCTCAAGTTTACAGGCATGGGAAGGAAAGTTCAAGTGAACGACACCCCAGAAAACAAAGAGAGACGCCTGCTTGGGAGAAAGGCAAAGTGAAGGCAGAAGGGAGAGACCCCGAGCACGGGGACAGATGGGGCACTTGCCAGACACCAGCAGTTAGCCAGCTGCCTTTCAGCAGATTAGGGACTGTTTAGTTCAGGAAATTAGCATGGCCTGAGGCATGGTGTGATTCCAGAAAAACAGAAATGTGAGCTCAACCTGTGTTTCTGGTTTGCCAATGGAGAATCACCAGGAGGCAGGGTGGGGGTGACTGATGACTCATATTCTCCCACACGTTCGTTTTCCTTCCTAAGCGTTTACCGCAGAAACTCGGGAATTAAGTTTTTTTACTGAAATGTTTTGCAAAATGGGGACTCCGAAGGTTAAGTCTGTGGGCAGAATAAAAAATGAAAATGATGCTAATGATAATAACCTAAAATAATGGGGCTTTCCTTCCAAAGTGCTATTTGTTCAAATGCCTCTTCCTGTCTGCTTATTTCAATTTTCCAATCTTAACCTCGCTTTGAAGCAGAGAAGATAGATCTCTTGCCCAAATGGCCAAAGTAGTAATGATATTCAGAGCAGATGGCCTGGCTTTGTTCATCACTGCTCAAGGACTGGCTTAGATTTGGAAGGCGAGATTTTCGTGTGCTTTCTCAGTAATCAGACGATAACACCATTTTCCTATAACAGGAAAAGGGTAATAGAGTGCAAAAATTGAAAAGACATTTTATGTAACTGTGTTCTACCAGGCTCTGCTTTTAGAGTGCTATCATTTTCTATCTCAGCTGAAGGGAAGTTGGAAGATCTTTCAAATATCTTGCTAATTTCAATGTGAAGGTCCAAACCCAAGTCACAGTGCCTATTTGATTTAGCCAGGATCGTCTATTTTATAAGAGCTAACAAACATCAGAAAATAAGTGTCTGAGCCTGTCATAAATAAAAATCTTTTGGTGGGTGCTAATTCAATTGATTTTTACTAAACAGCAAAGCATTGGAGTTTTGTTTTTTTTTGACAAGTTACTTTTCATAAAATCAACATCTTAATTAAAAATGAGATGTATTTAAATGAGAATAATGTTCGGTCACATGTAATGGGAAAATTTAAACCAGGGCACAGAAAAGCCTCATTTAAAACTTGGCCTTGTACATTGATTCTGCCTCTTTAAAAAGAGACAGTGAAGCAAGTTTCATCTAAACCACCTCATCACTAGCAGCATTGCCACAAATATAGTCAGAAAGAGGAAGAAGTCATCTTCTGGAAGAAGTTTTGAGGAGGAATTTGTACCTAATAGTCTTCATGAATGAGGAATAGTGACGTTGTATCAAAAGTTGCTTAGTGCTACTAACTGCATAAACATAAGCGTAATTGCATCTGCCTGTAAAATTCACTCAGTTTTAAATTCAAACCAAGAAAACTAGTCAAAATATGTGATGAAATGGATTTTAGAGAAGGAAATTCTGTCATCCACTTACTGTCCTTAGATTGGTCATATCCACAGTAAACAAGACCTCTCAAACTTCTTAAATTCTCAAAACTCCCTTATCGGCCTGCAAAGAATGGTTCAGTTCAGATAATTTTTAAAAGTGTACATATTGCCAATTCTAGCTGCTTCACACCAGGAACTCAGGCCAGGACTCCAGTGTCTCCAAAGCTGCTGTCTTCCTGTGCTTAATACAATCTCCTGCAGCTGGGGAAATTTTAAAACAATGCTGCTCCGGTGAGATTTACGGGCATCTGTCAGCAGTGCCTTCTCCTGACTGAAATGTTATGCTGAGCTTATTAATTTTTATAGAGTGCCACTATCCTGGCTTCCTGACATAGTTTTTCTATTAAGGGCTATTTTGCTTTTTTTTTTTTTTTTCACATTTTCAAAAACAGAACGTTCTCATTTTTATAGTGGATTTAAAGGTGAACAGAAAACATTCTCCAGCAGAGTGTCAGTGTATGTTTTTGTAGACATGCCCATAGAAGAGTACATCATTTTAGAATCATGAAGTATAAAGCTGGAAGGTCCTCCATTTCCCAAAAGTCAGTATCTTGAACACTTAAGAACCGGTAGTGTCTGCTGTCTTCTGCAGGCTTTACAAAGTCTCATTATCCCTGAGAAGTCTATTCACAACTGTACATATTTCCTCATAGCAGAGCCTTCCAACCTTAGTAAATGGATTCAGGCTGGCTTTGATCTCTACTGTTCCTGTTACACCATGACTCAGACAGAGGTGGTGGCACAGCAAATGGTTACACAAAATACAGAACTTGACTATACGCTATTAGCTCATAAATATCCCTCAATATTGCCAAGAGAGATCTTCCTTCCCCATTTACATCCTTCTCTCAAATATTGCTTATTTTGATTATTGTTCATTTTATCCAGATTCCACTGGAATAAAAAGTTATTTCAGGAGAAGGTCCAAAGTGCGAATCACTACAAGTCTGCAGCCCCTAACACCAGCCCTAAGCGTTATATCGCTCTATTGAAAATCATGCTTAATTTTCAATCCAAGTTTTTCTTAGCTTAAGGGAAGTTTTTTGCTTGATTTTTTTATGGATGTGGAAATAAACTGGTCAAACATCTCCTGCCCCATAAAAATCCCTTCATTTATTCAGATAATAAGTTCATTATTCTCCCCTCCCTCTGCTGCCTCCACAGCCCTTTATTGCATCTCCTCTGCTCAGGGAACCCTACGTTCTGTCTCTTTATGGACCTGTTCTGTGACAGGAAGTATCAGAGAAAGTTTCCAGTACGGCAGGCTAACTTCCTGCGCTTTTATTCTTCCGGACTTCTGAGCCAGCAAGAATTTCCCCATCTGTGTTTGAGATGATCTGCTTTTGTGTCCAGGACACTTTTAGCCAGATCTCCAATTCCTTATATTGTGAAGAACACTTACGACCCTGTTTTCATCTCTTCCTTAAAATAGCATCACGTCAGTTCAACTGCTGTTATTGCTCCACGGTCTTACGTAAAACTCCACACCTTGATGTGTGCCACGGACACAGTTTATTCACTATTCATCATTTTATAGTTTTGGAGGAAGTAGGGTGGACGTTGTGGGCCTGGGAATAGTAGCTGTGGGGGCTCAAATCGCAGGTCTATAAGTAAAAGGCTTCTTGATGTATGGTCAAAACAAAAACTAAATAAAATGTGAGCTTTTTTCTCTCTTTCCTTTTTCTCTTCCTCCTTCCCTGCCTTCTTCTCTTTACATTTCCCTTCTTTCCTTCCTTTCTGCCTTCCTTCCTTTTTTTGGGAGGTTAACATATACAGCATGTAAGTGTGTGCGTAATTAATGGGGTGATACAATGAGCCCCTGCTCCGTAAGTAATGAACATGTTGCGGTTGGTCGTTCTCTCCTCTGGGACACTGTGGCACTGCTGTCCACGGACAGTATGAGCTCTGGCCTCAGGGGCAATTAGCCCACCTTCTCAACCCCTTTGGGCCGTTACAGATCCTCTAGGCCAGCGCTCCTCAAACGTTAATGTGCAAACAAATTGCGTGGCGATTCTGTTATCCCTCCAGTAGGTCTAAGTGGGTCCTGGCCTTCCGTATTCCAAATAAGCTCCTAGGAGCTGCGGATGCTGCTGATCCAGGGACCACCCTTTTGAGAAGCAAAGGCAAAGAAAAGTTTTCTTCTTTTTTAACATTTCCACCTTCATGTCTGATTATTAAATAACGGCACTCACTCTAAAACAAAATAAAAAACACTCCAAGTTCTGAGGTAATAAGAGCACAGAAATTGTATTTCTAATTGAGGAGAAAGTTATAAAAATAGCCTCCTTCCTCCCACCTCACCCATAAGCATCCTGCTAAGTTTCGCTTTGACCAGGCTGTTTTCTTAGCTCTGCCACCTGCTGCCGGTATTGTCTGCCTGATCACATCCAGAAGAAGTGTCCCAGGTACACAGGTGTGCTGGAGAGAACAGTGAGTGGACAAGGGGACAAGTAGATTTAATGGCCACCTTTGGGTGAACCCTACCTTGCTTGCTTTCCTCTAGATCTTCCTCAGAAAATAAAGAGTCTACTTTGAGAGAAATACTTACCTTTTTCATTTGATGACAGAAGGATCAAGTGGTTTATTCCCCCTTCCCATCCCACCAGTACTCTTAGGAAGCACCACCACTCTGTTTTAAAATCTGGGGCATCTACTGCTGATGACTTCTTATGGGGATAGTTTAATAGCATAGGAAAACATTCCAGCTTAATTTCCTATGTCTCAGTAATTTCCCCTATAGATTATCTTTATTTAACATATATTGAAGTGTAAAGCAAATGCTACTTCAATTAAAAGCTTTTCTACCTAAGACAATGAGGAGGCAGAAAAATCTCATGGTTTCCTCACAAGTTGGTTTTCCCTTCGACTCTTTGCATTATTTGTCCCAAAGCAAACTGAAATAAAACTTTTATAGATGGTTCTAGAACTCAGGACACAATCCTCTGTCAAATAGGTCTAGTGTATCTGAGTCCCCATCTGTTCTAACTCTGATCTGGCTAGGACTCACACAGAAGTCCCACAAGCCATAGTGGTCACTCTGAAAATTCATCAGTTGGAAAAAAACCTTCTTTTTGGCCAGTACCACAGAATGTGTAATCAAACAAACTATGAGATTTAAATGTAGGCTCTGCTGGCAGTAACGAAGGATATCATCTTTCAGGAAAGATTTCAAATAGAGATCTATCTAAAAAAAAAAAACAATTTTTGCTCACTGTGGTTTTCAATTTCAGTTTAGATGTATCAGCAGCATCTATTTTTATTTCATTCAGTATAAAAATTCCTTTTGGCATTCCTAGGTAAAAGTGCATATTTGGTTTAAAAATTTGAAGCAAGGTGTTAGAAAGGTGAAGACTTTTAAGGGTTAGCCTAATGTAATATATATTTAAAATTTGAGAACATAAATTTCACCTTTCTGATGGATGAGATAGTTGATTAGGCTTTCTTGTGCAGAGTGTTATCACTGAGGTTCATTTTTCACCCTTTTGTTGAAAGAGAAGCCCACAAAAAAATATGGGTATAGTTATAGTTTCTTATTTTATATTTGCATTATTTAAATTCATGTGTGCCTAAAAATATTCTTTGTATTACCAAGAACACAGAAGCCACACAAATTTGAGGTACTGTTCATTAATTATTGATGTTCTTATATTTCAAATAATATTTAGGCTTTACAGATTTTATATTTTTGATCATGACAATATTCTCTTTCCTCCCCAAATTTGGGCAATTTTACAATATCCCTTACATGACATCCCTTAGGACTGGGAGGGTGTGGGTATGTGCCTGTCGCATGAATGCCAGCGAGTGTGAGCGCACCGGGACCCAGACAGACATAGGGAAGGCACCTGATCAGAAAGGCAGGGCAGAGCCACCGACAAAACATGGGTCAGGTACATTTGTGTACAAATCTTGTTCTTCCACCTATACTTTATTTAAATCTCAGATTTGTCCTAATGGCTAGGGCCAGTAAGTAATAACCTAGCTTTACAGATTGGTATGGATATTAGATTATATAACATCAAAACCCTTGGCACATAATAAGTGCTCAACAAACATTTGCTTGTTTGTTTTCCGACCTTAATATTAGCTTATTATCTGACTTTAAGCCAGTTGCTTAGCTGTTCTTTGCCTCGATATCCTTTTATTTACCTAGAGACAACATAATTAGGATATCAACAAGAATATTATAGTTAATGTAAAATGGATTTTTTTATTTCACAAGCATTTTTACTTACATTATTTCACATGACTTTACCTTGGCAATTCTCAGGGAATTATCTTTGTACTACCGATTTCAGGATCACTGTAACAAAGAAAAAGGATAATTGATGTAAAATGCTTTGAAATAATGCACATATACATACATGTTTGCAGATAAGGCATTGCTATCATTAGTCTGATTTTTTCCTGATATATTTTATGTGTGTTTCTAAAGATGATAACAAAATAAATGAAAATAATAGTTTCTGAAATTACTCGAATAGATTTCATTTGAATAACCATACTTTCTAAAAGGATTTTTGTACTTAGACTCTTTGATTCAAAGACTATGGTGTGTTCATAGGTGCACTTTCTTAAGATTGAATTCTGAATGAGGAAATACACACATAGATTTTTTTTCACAATGGAAATTTGAGGTGAGGTGTGAATCTGGAATCTGTGGATGTCATGGTTTTAAATATCATGATATGGAGACTCTTTTTCTTCCTCCTCATACAAAAATATTACTACCTAAATTTCTAGTTCATGAGAAAAGCCATGGATTAGAGTGGAAGGTATCTTCTACCTTGGCCTCCCCAGAGGGTGCTTGAGAGTTATTGTCCATGTATTTGAAATGGTCTCTAAATACAGAATCACTGGGGACCCAACCACAATGCAGGGAGATGATTTCTGAAGCTCACGTGAATCTGCCTTAAGTGCTCTTTCTGGTCATCAAGTACATTTCAACGCTGATGCCATGCTTGGCACTCTGCTAGGCATGGCAGGGTATCGATCCTTCAAATAGAATGGCAGAGTCTTTGATCTGTCGTTTTTGCCAAAGGAAAACACATAAAGGAAAAGCAAAAATTAGTGATAGCTGGAAAGGCCATAGACGGATAGATTTTGAACAGCTGCAATCACCTTCCAATGAAGAAACAAGGACAAGATGACAAGTGGGCTTCTATAAGTTACAGTCTTAGGCTACCTAAGAAAAATCTGCTCACCCATTGGCATATTTAGGCTCATACAATGGTAAATCCGAGGGGAATTTAGGGAAGGAGAATGAGGTTCTGAGAGGGAAGGTGACATAACTTCTGGTCACATAGATCTTAAGTGGGTAAATAATAAAATCTCTTTGTTACATGTAAGAGGCAGAACTGTATAGGAGTAAAGAGCATGGGTTTAGAGAAAAATTGCTTTGGCTCGAATCCACTTTTTGCCTCTTAGTAGCTGTGTAATATTGGGCAAGTCATTTAACCTCTCTGTTCCTCACTTTCCTCATTTGAAAAAATGGGGACAACAATATACTCATTTCATACAATTTTTCTAGGGATTAAATACTGCAGTCTATAAAAAAAGAATGTGCAAGTGCCTGGGACATAATACACAGCTATAATAAGTAATAATATAATAATAGCTATTATCATTATTAATACTGCCAGGACAGAAAACCACTCTCACTTCTTCATGTGATACCAAATCCAGTGTATCCTTTTATAATTCAGAAAAGTTGAGTGAGAATCAAGTTTTTCATGTGAACAAAAGACTATAGTCTATTGAAAATGCTACATCCTGGTGAACATTCTTCATAGGGCTTTTCTAGTGCCTTAAATATTACCAATTGAAGTTGTTATTTAAGTAGCAGTCTATTCAGACTTCTGGTATGAAGGATTTGCTGTAATGGAAAATATCTATTTTATCATCAGTGTGAAACCCAGTGACCTGGGTTTTCTCCTCAGAAGCTTATACTGTTTGTTGAACACAGAATAAAGATGTAGATTGAAGCAAATTTATTTCTGATATTATAGATTGGAGGCATAGCTATGTGGCGTGGAAGTGGGCCATGAAAAATGCAACCTCCACTCTCCCCTTGGACCCATAGTAATTTATCCTGGAAACATCGTTGAGTACCCTGAACTGAAAGGTAAGTAACTTGCTGCAAGCTTTAAATCTTCTGTAGGGAATGAGCGGTGGCCATGACTTGTGTCGTAAGCAGGGCTTGGGACTGTGACTGTTACCCAGCCTGTGTCAGGAAGACAAGGCTCTGAAGCACACTGCACTCAGGCTAAAATCTCTGGCAGGGGATACTTTGTAGGTACTGGGGGAAATTAAATGTTAGCTGCTACTATTCATTTAATAAAAAATGGTCCTAGAGGTCCTCAATCAGAGGGCAAAACCACTTATTCACTTATTCAAACAACACTTTGACTATCTTCTTTATTCATTTATTGTGTGTCTATTTACTGAGGGCCAGCCCTGTGACAGGCACCGCGCTAGGCACTGAGGATGTGGCCATGAACACAGTGAAGTGGCTCTGCTCATGGCACTGACCCTCTTTGTGCCAGGCATTGTACCGGGATACACGGACAAATGAGATCCCCACCCCTTCTCTGTAAGGTGTTCCACATAAAGAGAAAGGAAAATGGCGATAAAATGTAGTGTGGCCAGGACTGTGGAGATCCTGTGATCTCTGAAGGACAGGGAGGGTTTCCTGGGGAAAATGACTTTCAGGTCAAGCCCTGAAGGGCAAAGGGGAGTGAATCAGTGCTTATTCTAGGCAGAGAGGGCAGCTTTACCAAGGCACGCAAAGGTGAGAAGAAGCTGCAAGTGGCTGCGTGGCCAGATGTTGAATCTGGAGAGACAGAAAGGGCCCAGATGATGGGGGTCTTGGAAACCGTGATGCATAGTTGTATACTTTATCCTAGGACAATTAGAAGCTAATCACGGGTGTTAATCAAGGATCGATGAAGAGCATATTTCAACTGTAGTACAGCAAATGGATTGGCGGCAAGGGCGCCAGTAGGGAGAATGTTGAAGGACTACACAGATGAGTGGCGACGTGGTCTGACGAAGACAGTGATAATGAGGATGGAAAGAATCGGACAAATTTCAAAAATGTTAAGGAAGCGATTGCCTGGTGGTGGGTGGTAAGTGAGAGGGTGGAATAACAGTTGACTCCCAGATGTCTAGCTTGGGAAACTGCATGGAAGATGATGTCATCCACTAAGAGACAGAGGTGGAGGAGCAAATTCTGGATGAGGAATGATGATTAGTTCAGCTTTGAACACATTGAATTTGTGGTGTCTGTGGGATACGTAAGTGGAGATGTTGAGTAGACAGTTGAATGTGTAGCCTGAAGATCAGGAGGAAGCTACAGACTAAAGTCACCCACACGTGGAGGGTGGAATCATGGACAGGATCCTGGAAAACACTGGCATTGAAGTGGTGAGCACAGAAAGAGAAGACGGAGAGGGAAGGGACAAAGGGCAAGGAGAAAACTCAGGGTGTATGGAGTCACAGGGAAGAATGGGAGAATGGGAGAAAGAGATCTAAGAAGGACGAAGGAGTGAATGTCAAAGACTGAGAGAGGTCACCCACAATAGGTCCTGAAATTTGTCTAGTGGAAGTAGCAACAAAAATGTCATTCACTCGTAGGGTGACCATCTGTCTGGGTTTGCTTGGATCTGTCCCAATTGGTGCCTGTTGTTCCAGCATTATTATTAGTACCCTTTAGTGCCTAAGTTTGGATAATAGATTATATCATCATCCCTGTCAGTGGTTGGTGTGAGCAGTTTCAGCCGAATGTCGAAGATAGACTGCAGTGGGTGTCGGGATGAATTGGAGGAGGGAGACATCGGGTGAGGCCGCTTTCTGAAGAGGTGTGGTGAGGCTATTGGAGAAGGAATTTTGACATCAGGTGGTCATCGAACTGCTTAGATTTTGAAGTTTCTTCCAATCCTGGGAATAGTTCATAGTACTATTTTTCTTTACTATTATGGGTCCTTAAAATCAGTGAGAAGCAAGACTTTTTGGTTTCTTGTTTCACATTACAGAGTTAAATGCGATTTTCTTACAAATTATTTTACAAAGCCAACATTTTATGAATAAAATTATTTTTATTCTATTATTTTGAAAACGAATACCAGTTACTTGGAGTGCCTTTCATCTCCGCCATATCTGAAAGGCAATAGAAAGCAGAAATGTGTGAGTTGATTGTCTCCTTTAAGAAATTTCTGTTCATCCTAAATTAAACAGAGGATCATTTTGTCTTTTAAATTATTTCATATGATAAAGCATTACCAACAAATGACTAGATTGAGAGAAAATATTCTGCCTTGATCGTAGATACTACTGACCTAGGAAAGCTAGAAAAAAATACATGCCTCCAAGTTTATTCACATCTAATACATCTTCTGATTTTTGGAACTTCCAGGTTAGACCAAACAGATGTCTGTGAGAGTATAAACATTTACATGTAAAATGAGAAAGATGTAAACATTATGGGTGTTTCTCTGTATACCATTTAAGTGGAGAAATCACAATGGATATAGCTGAAGGGATTAAAACAATCATTATCATAAGTAAAACAGTATCTCAGGACAACAGAAAATTATATAAAATGGAATGATATTTAAGCTCATATGGATATTCGGTTAGGTAGAGTGTCAATCAAGAGTTGCAAGTCCCTTTGCCTTCCTTGCAGAAGGGTGACAAACGCAAATAATAAAGCTCTTTGTAAATGTCCACACATAAGCCTCCTTTCTCCTTGTTGTTGAATTTGATTATTGAAGGTCAAGCTTCCAGCCACAGCCTGTCTTCACTCCCAGGCCCCAAACACGCTGGTGGACTCCTTTGAGTCAGGAGGTACTTGTGGGATTAGGCTGGGGTGACCTTTAACAGTCCTTTTCATTATTAAGATGCAAATGGCTGCTTTTAAAAATAGTGGTGGAGGGGCTATTTCTGTGAAAGATTTTTCTGCTTGAGAGGTTAACGGGAAACAATAAGTTGTATGGCAGCTATGATTTCTCTGCCATAGGTAGGCCTGGGAATAGCCCTGTAAAGCATGCTGTAACAGAGAAGGAGCTTTCTCTCCTCCTGCTGATTCTTAGGATAATTAATAAAAGCACATTTTATTGCTAATCTGACTGGACGCTAGAACTAGTAAAACAAAAAAGTTCCCAAACATATTTCTAATATTTGCACATTATGAATTCAAATTGTCAATAATCAACTTTTGCTAAATACTCCATTTTAAGGATAATTTACCATTTATTCTTTGGATACTTAATCTAATCAGAGCTGCAGCCTAATACACTGCTTTTCTATCTAAACTCTGACTAATTTGCCCAAGCTTTCTTTGTATCATTTTTGTTTTGTTTCTCTTGTGTGCATTTGTTTTTCAGTAAGCAATGGCCTCAGGTTTGCTTCTCTTTCGGATGGCCACCACCACATAGGGCCTGGATGTGAAAGAAGACCCCGTATTTGTCTGTTCCAGCAGCAGTTTGGTAGTAAAACAACTGTCGAATGGGCCACGGTTTCAGCAGACCATCAGGTGAATGGGACCAGTCTCTCTTCTTCCAAGATACCAGAAGTTAAGCACTTGGAAAGGAGATTTGGCCAAGATGACCCATTTACAGGCTGGACTCAGTCCAGAGACTATAGAGAAAGCACGTCTGGAACTGAATGAAAACCCAGATGTTTTACATCAGGATATTCAGCAAGTCAGGGACATGATCATCACCAGGCCTGACATTGGATTTTTACGTACAGATGATGCCTTCATCCTGAGATTTCTTCGAGCCAGGAAGTTTCACCAAGTGGATGCCTTTAGACTCCTGGCCCAGTACTTCCAGTACCGCCAGCTAAACCTGGACATGTTCAAAAACTTCAAGGCAGATGATCCTGGCATTAAGAGGGCTCTGATTGATGGGTTCCCTGGGGTGCTGGAAAACCGTGACCACTACGGCAGGAAGATTCTTCTGCTGTTTGCAGCCAATTGGGATCAGAGTAGGTAAATGTAGATAGTGTCTTTACTTGGTTTTTCTTTTCTATAAGCATAATCATTGCATGTTTGGGGTTGTATGGCTTTACAGGTAATGAGCTTTTACTTTAAAAAATATATTCCAGACACTCACAAAGGACGTTCAGGCCACAGGTGTGCTGTCATCAAAAGTCTATTCCAGATAACAATATGATCATAGCATTAGAGTTGTAAGAGACCTACAGGTCATCATTCTATTAATCAGTAAGTCATTTATTTTAATAAAATTGAAAGCTGATCTAGAAGAACCACATATTCTATCTTTAGTGCTCTCATCATTAACAACAATAACAAAAATGGATTCAATCAATGGCTTTAAATCAAGTGTTTTCAATGCACAAAAAAATTTCTTGGATCTTCTCCATGACTTCAATAACTTTTATTTCTCCTGAGTGCCAGACCTTTCCATCCAAATGCCTGCTAATCAGTTTTTTATGAAAGTCCTATAAGGAACCTCAAATTTAACATGTCCCAAACTGAAAGCGTCTTCTCTCCTACACCTGCTCTTTCATCCACCCAGTCTCTCAAGCCAGAAATCTGGGAGTCCAGCTTGACCGCTCCTTGCTTTGGTCTTCACATCTAATTAATTGCCAAGTCCTACCCTTTCTTCCTGAACACCTCTCAAATCTCTTCACTTCTCTTTGCTCCCATTGCTATTGCCTTCGTTTAGGTTCTCATTATTTCTCACGTTACTGCAGCAGCCCCCAAACCAGCAATCCTGCCTCTGGTCTGGTCTCCTCTGAGCCATTCTAGTCTACGCTGTAGCCAGGGTGACCATCCCAAAGTCCTGTTATGTCACTGCCCTGAAGTTCTTTCTTCAGTGTCCTGCGAGGCCCTCAAGGTAAAGGCAGGCCCCTTACGATCCGCCTTTTACATCTCCTGCTCTGCTTCATCCTCTGTTTTTCTTCATGTTTTCTGGTTCAGTCGGTTGGGAGCACAAGCCTTGCCTTGAACAGTTGAGGCTTCTCCATGCCTCTGACCCTTTGGACTTGACCCATCAGACACCTGAAGGAAAGACCAACTATCCCTACCACAACTCCAACCATCCTGACACAGTCTGCCCACAGATTCAGAGCCATCCTTGTGGTTCTTGAGGAAGATAGTCTTCATCTATTCCCCTAACCCTGTTTTAGTCAGGTGCCCTTCCTCTGTTTGTATTTCTATCAACACAGTTGCAACAGAGGTGTCAGAACCACTGTTATCACAGCTAATATTTTTGAATATTATCACATACTCTGTTAAGCATTAATATATATTATTTCATTTAATCCACCCAAGAACTTTGCATGATGGATACTATTACTGTTACCCCTATTTTACACTTGATGACACAAGGCTTTGAGAAGTGAGAGAACTCACTCAGCGTCACACAGCTAGTGCAATATGGAGTGGGAGTTGAGTCCTGGTGGTCTGACGTAAGGGCCAGTTGTCTTCATCTGACTTTATTGTAGTCGTGTGTTTACTTTGTGTATTCTTACCCCTCCTCCCAAGACTGCATGTTCCTTGAGGGCAGGGCACTGTGTTGTTTTCATGTTTATCTCTTTGGCACATGGCACTATACCCAATAAATATTGAATGAGGAAGAATGAACGAGTCAATCTTTGAAACATCACCTATGGCTTGAGCTGTCACAGAGATATCATCATTGAAACTTTTATGTTTCTTGGGGAGACACAGGTTTATCTTAACAATATATCAAAGTACCTTCCCCCAATACTATTAAAAGAAATTTCTAGGTTGCTTCTTCACAGCCTCATGTCACTACTCTTCCTCCTAAAAATAATAGTGTAAAACACCTTAGCAACCACTGGCTATTTTCTAGTTGATAAACTGAGGTAGGGCAATCTAACACTGGAAAGGTATTTGAATGTTTTAACACTATCAGTCTGGAGTTTGGTCAGGTCTGCATCTTGGCCTGATATTCCATAATGATATGGAATAACATATCATGTTCTTCATATATTATATCATAATTATCACAATTAATAATGAGCCTCTCATTACATTGCTCCCATCAGTGAGAAAGATTTCCAGGTATTTATATTCATCCATCTATATCATTCCCTCAACACACATTTGGTGAATACAGACTGTTCCAGGACTCGTACTGAAGCACTGAGGACAAAGATGAGAACACATGGTCCTTGCCAGTGAAGATCCCATTGTACAGCCCATTGTCCGACAATGGTGCAAACATACAAACAGCCACCTCTCATCCACCATAGGCTAATTCCCTCCGAGACACACAAACCATTGACACAGGATGTTCGTGTTAAACTAGAGGGAACAGTTGTCCTCCAAAGAAAGGCACATTAACATTTTGGATTTTGAAAAGGAAAGTTTCGATGATTCTGGGGAATAATCATGCTGACTTCATTTGTGCTTAGTTGTTGTCAGTGTTCTGGAACTTCCATCTGCTAAGACAGATGATGCAGAGAATATCAGTAAGTGGTGACGTACACATAAAAAAATGAACCGTAGTAAAATATTTTATTTTGTATTAGAATTTGGTCTGTATATATCCTAAAATGTGTGTTAAGAAGAGGAAACAAATAATAATAATCCAAATGTTATGATTATGATAACCTTCATCAAGTTACTTCACTTCTCTATTCCTCGGTTTCCTTGTATATAAAATAAGAAGCTTGAACCAGAAATGCCTTCCAGCTCTAATGGCTCATGAGTGTGCACCTCATTCATCCTGATCCTACAGATAGGAAGGGATTTTAAAATTCATTTTGTAGGCTCTCAATTCACTAGACCTTTTGCTCTCTTTCTTTCATTTTCCTCTCCCTTCTGCCCCAATTTTTTAAAAACTGTACAATATCATTTCCAAATCATTTTATTTTAACAAAAAGGTGGTAATGATAAGGCTATCCAATTGGCAGCCAAGTATCATTAGATGCAAGTGAACCTCAGTTTGAATCTGGATGTTGTCATGTTGTTTACTGGTTATATGACCTTGGACAAGCAACCTCTCTGAGACTCAGTTTCCTCATCTGTAAGGTGGGGATGATAATGATGTCTATCTAACAGTGTGGTCGGGAGGATTGAATGACAAAATGCATTGAAGGAACACAGCTCATTATTTGGCACACAGGAAGCACTGTAGATTTTAGCTTCTAGTATTATTGCTAATAATATCAAATATTCCACTACAGAAGTAATGGAGCACAGGTGGTACATAAATTAGAGGCAGAGACTGGAGTACAATATTTGCAAATGGGAGTGGAGTGATGTGTGAGACCTGCCTGCATGCCCACCTAAGGACCTGTTTGCTTTCTCCCCAAATCTGTTTCCTGTCACACAGACCTAGCACAATTGGGACCCGAAAGGCGTGGAAGGGTTGGCACAGCTTGCAAGGTGATTGCTTTGCTCTCACCAGGGGCCTGAGATGACTGGGAAGTGATTTGAATGCCTCATATGAAAGGTTTGCTGAGATTAAATGGTTATTAATATTTACTAAATGATATACATCTCATTCATCTAGACCCAGACCCATGTACGAAAGTGTAGAACAGGGAATGATGGGAAGAACGGTCTTCCACAGGCACCTGGCCAGCTCTGTGTGCTTGGGTTAGATGCGGCAACTGAGGCGCAGGCCCTGCTTGGGCTACCTGAACATAAACTGACCTTGTCCAGAAGTTGGACCTGAGCAGAGATCCGTCTGACTTCTGTGTTTTCTGAGGCTGCCAGGCTGAACTGAAATCAGGTAGAATAAATCAGCACCCACCTGTTCATTCACAAAATGAACCTGGCCCTCCAAGAGTCAGCAGAGTTTATATTCCAGGTCACCAGCTTGGTATATGATGGAAACCTAAGGGAACACTATCGTTCAACGAGCTCTGTGATCTTTCTCACCTAGACTCCTATCGGCATTGGCAAGAATTCACAATTTGCCCCTTTAAGATCTGATCAAAAGTAAATCTATTTCTTGCTTCTGTCTGAGCTGCACACTTGCACCTTTTCATAAGCCTGTTTGGCCACGAATGCCTTGGTGCTGGAGAAGAAAACATGAGCACAGAGGGGCATGTCCATTTTTTCTGAATTTCACTCCGTTAAAAAAGAATTAAACCTGGTCAAGTTATTTTACTTTCTGGAGTTGCAATTTCATCAAGTGGAAATGGTAAAATATCTGGCGTGTGGGGCTGTGGTAAGGGTTAACCTCAATTGCCCTCCGTGGTGGTGTCCGACAGGCAGCATAGAACAGGGATTAAGTGCACAAACTCGGAAGCCAGCCAGCCCCAAATGCCAGCTGCCTCCTAACCAGCCACGTGACCTTGAGCAAGCTGCTTAAATCCTTACTACCCTCAGGTTCTCACCTGTAAAGTAGGGGTGACGATGGTCATAGGTTAGCACTAGTTGGCGCTCAATAAATGGTAGTCGTTTCTTAAGAAAAGAAAAATCAAATCAGGCAAATATCTAGGATACTGGGTCACAAGATGTACTTTCTAAGGACAGCAGCATTTGACACATTTACCAACTTTCCTCCACCAGGAAAAGTACAAAAAATACAACTGAGACCCCAAGGTACCTTGTCCAAAGTGCTCTGTGATAGCTCAGTTGTGGCAGGAAGGCTTTGAGAAGTCAGCTAGTGTTTGTGTCCCTACCTGTTGTGTTTATTATATTCTCAGGAAATAAGAAAAGCATTTGGAGAGAGGGAAGATTGGGTAATGAAAGCCCCACAATACGCTACGATAGTATCCGTTAGTGCTGTGTGTAGACCAGCTGGTCCCCGAGTACCTTGATGGGGAAAAACAACTGGAAATGCATCGCAAGTCATGATACAAAAAATCACACTGAACATTCTTTTGTCGGTATATTGTTTGTCACAACTAAAAGCTCAGAAACCAGCAGCCAGGCTGTAGATTAGTTGAAAAATTGGTTCTTTAAGGAAGATGAGACATTTAAGGAAGAGTTAAGTTAGAGTAATTTATTAGAGACAAAAGGAGGCTGATGACCAACCTGATTACCACCCTCGAGCATGTAGAGTTATTATAAGAAGCCAAAGGATCCAGTAGTCTCTCTCTCCCCACGACACAGAACAAGGAACAGAAAGGTTTGGATTGAAGCACAACCAATTGGATTGAAGTTCAGGGAGTCTAAGCCAAGACCTCAGGCTCAGAGCTGGGCAAAGGTGAGGGACAACGACAAAATTTAAAAGGGCACCAATAAACTCAGCAACCAAAGTAAAAAATATTGTAATAAAATATTATAAAAATCACAATTAATGCAAAAAACACTGAGGAACAAAATATCCAAATTTCAAAGAAGGCAGAATAAGTATTTCTGGCTTTCCTTTTGCATCCGCTCCGGTGTGGGCCGCACAGCCGGCTCAGACCCTTCCCAATTCTCAGGGAAGAGCCCTAAGTGGATCCTGGTCAATTACCTGACGTTACATCACTCTGCGCATGCATAGACCACACAGTCCCGGTACCTTATGGTTCCCAAGCATGTCCATGTATGTCTTCTCATTGAATGCTCATACCACCTGGGAGTTTCAGTATCGCTAAGTTACCGATGACAAATGAGAGTGTCAGAAGGAAAAGATACTTTCTAGTTAAGGAACGATATGACTCATCCATGGGAAAACTTCGATTGAGACTCAGGGCTTCCGATTCCAAGCCCTTTCGAAAGACATCTGGAGCCAATTGCTCAGCCCCTGAGTTGCTGGATGTTTTAAAATATCTGTGGAGCTTCTGGAAGACTGTGCGCGGGTTTCTGGGTGGGGGACGAGGGAGTTCATGAGCGCCACGAGTCAGGCGGAGGGGAGCTGAGGTCTGGGAGCAGTGACTCTCCACAGGGGTGTGGTCATGGGGGCGCCGTTCCGCTCTTAACTGGCAGGACCTTGGTGAGCACTGTGGAATGTTAGCTCCCCTCTCCCAGGCACTGCGACAACCAAAGAGCTTTCTATTTCCAAAACCCTTAGGGGAGCTGGAGCCCACTTTGACAGCCCCTGACAGGGACTTTCTACAAACATCCTACTATCAGCGCCAAGCATCACCCTTTGTTGGGTGCTTTTGTGCCAGGTGTTTCACATGCATTATTTGTAAGACCTACCGAAGTCCCGCGAGCTTCCGTGTTTGTATGTAGGTAATATGAGACAGGATGGGGTTATTCCCCCCCAAGTCTGCGTGGAAGGACCGTGCCTTCCCACTGAATCCTATCTGTGGTCCCGTTTAACCTCGAATTCAGTTTCCAAAGTATCTTGCAATCAAAATCTGAACCACTGGCGTGTTGCTAAGTGGCAAAGTAGCTCCAGGGCCCAAATTCAAGGTTTGTTTTTTTCCACACTCTCCTCTCCCCTAGCCAAGAGGCACAGGTGACTCAGTGTAAACAATGAAGCCAGCCAGCCTCAGCGTGATTCTACCCGGCGGGACGGTGACGCACGTGCGTTAGAAGCTGGGTGCGCCAGTAGAGATGACTCGGGAGGGTCAACCTGCAGGGCCTGTCCAGTTCCCGATGTGAGTGGGAAGAAAGAAAATGGGGAGGGACTCATTGGTTCAGTTTGAGCAAATAAGAAACAGACGGGGTGCTGAGCGTGATGACACTTGTTATTCTTAGTGGCATGAATCCCTCATGCACTCCATGATGGGCATCCCGGACGGCCACGGTGGGCTGGCCCTGTGCCTTCCTGCTCTGAGCCCAGGGTCCCAGGAGGGCATCTCACAGCAGTCCCCTCCTCCACGAACCCTCCAGGCATTAACTGATCAGAAGATGAATGTTCGTGGGATACTGACTTTCTCTCCTTCACAATTCTGAAAGTGAGGACACTGTCATATTTACTTTATAATGTAGAAAACAACCCAGAATCTGTCTATTCTTAGGGAACGTGTGCTTTTCCACTCACCTTGTCTCTGGGAAGGCGTTCAGCTGTTCCCCGTCCCCTCATGCCTTGCAGTAATTTACTTGATGGATATGCTGAAGACAGCAGCTCCTTCAAACGTCACCTGTCATTGCTGACCCCTGGCAACCTCTAAAGGGCTGACGTGGCAGAGGCCCCCACAGCTCTGTGGTGCTATTTGGCAGCGGAAGATGAGCTTTAAACAGGTTCTTTCCTCTGATTAAAACCCTGAGGCCCTAGGTGGGATATAACTCTTTAAGCTATAAATAAGCCAGTTGATTGAGGTCTGCCTTTGGCTTTTGCAAGAGCATTAAAGAGCTTTTTACAAGTAGCAGGAGGTCTGTACCTCATTCAGCTTGATTGTCCTTAGTTATAGGTACTTGTATCATGAAAGGGAACAGACTTCTGATGTCTGCATGCTGAGTATTGGTGAGGAAAGGAGAGAGGAGGCAGGCCAGGGAGAGGCTGGGCTTCTCACCAGGGCCAGGAGGAACCCTGCTTCCAGATCCCAAAGCTTATTAACAGAGATCCAAGAAAATGTTTTGCTGTCTGTGCTTCTTATAAGAACATTGCTAGAATCCCTCTGGTAGTGGTAGCTTTCCAATTGTTTTGAGTTTGGGGATGAGGAAAAATGAGCTCAAGAGGAGAGTTATTACAACCACAAAACCAAATAGTATTGAGAGCTCATGTACTAAGTGCTTACCGTGTGCCAGGCTGTAATGCTCTTAGGTAAACACTATTAATATCCATATTTTGCAGATGATGAAATTGAAGCTCAGAGAGGTTAGGTAATCTGCCCAAGGTCACACAGCTAGTAAGTGGCTAAAACAGGCAAAATCATAGACTGAACTCCTCAGTTAAAATACAGAGGTGAGGTGGGTTTGCAGCAGAGGGGCCTTAAGGACCTAGACAATAAACTTTTATTGACAGTGTATCTTTCCAGGCCAGCTGCTCCTCCCAAATTCTCACTTATAAACCCAAGAGTTAAAAAGACATGACACTCATTACCTTGTAGATAAAAAAAAAAAGTCTCCTCTGATGGCTAGAGATGTAAGAGCCTAAGAATAACTTCCTGCTTCTCAGCACAAGTCCCCATTAAGGCAGCCAATGCTGAGTTCACTCTCAGCAACTTGACTTGAAATGGCGCTGCACTCCGGCGGCGTGACCTGTGCTCGCTCTTTAAAAGGCTGGTATCAGGGAAAGAGGGCACGTGGGAACGGCATTTCTAATCATGGCACTGCCTGTGTGCTGCCTTCACTGTGGGGTTTTCTAATGGGCATAGCTGGCTGCTGAGTGCATGATCGCAAGCTGTGGGGTCTTTTCCTATATTGAAGCTCTTCTGGGCTGTTAATTGCTTTCTCTGGTTTTCAGTAAACCAGGAAAGCGTCTTTTGATCACTTTATAAGGAGGATACTGCAGAACTGAGAAGGAAACCCCCTGGTACATGCCCAGACTTCCACCCCCATCCCCAAGCCCTGAGCCTCACCTCTGCAACCATCTACCAGCTCTCCTGCCCCTTCAGTGTGGTTTCCAGATAATCACTCCCGAACGGTGATGTACAGAACTTAAACAGCTGCTGGGAATGATTAAGTACTCGTGCTTCGCTCAGGTTGTAAATCAAGCTCAGAAGCCGTTTACTGTGAGTGTGCTATAAAGCAGTAGAAGTTATTGCTACTATACTGCAAAATATGACATCAGACAAGAAAATAAAGAGAGGGTAAATTTTGATGTGAAGGTTTTAAAGTGATGTGTTGTTTTTTCTTTGCACATTCTTTCTCTGTTTCTTATCATTTTTCTCTTCTTTTTGCCTCTATTTCTTCCCTATCTCCAACACTCCCCTGATAAGTATCTCAAGATCTAATTTCAAATATGGCATTCCCATAAATAACACCCTGTGCCTTTCTGGATCAGAGAGTGTTAATACTGATAATGCTCCCAGGCACTGAGCATCTCCCTGTGCATGCTGTTTTATTTCTAATCCTCACAATTTATGAAGGAGGTGTTATCATCCTCATTTTAAATACAGGATATTTAATCTGGGCACAATCACAAAGCCGGTTAGTGCTTTGATCTCTCTCTTTCCTTCTTCGTGTTGCCTAATTATGTTTGGGCCCTGCTGTTGGGGGCTGTACCACCTAATCTCTGATGGCTCAAAATTCATTGCAGAAATCTTGTTCGAGAATCTTTATGGCTTCCTAATACCGTTGGTTCAGTCTTTTTGCTGTACATTTTTCCATATAAAACCGTAATGATGTGGCATGACTTTCCTGATGCAAAGGACACCTTCCACCGAGTCAAGCGAGTCTCTCTCCTGTCCCACTTCTTCCTCTTCGTCACAGCTTTTCCCACCTTCGCATGTGCAGTGCCTCCTGCTCAGGCTTCACTCCCGTGGTGAGCAGAGCATGGACTTTAGGAGAGGTCCGCAGAGAAGAGGCTTGCAGCCCAGCCAGGACGCTGGGGCCTCGGAGGAATCTTCCTGGGGGTCTTATCTAACCCGAGGGAGATGTGAGCATGGGCAAGAGAAGGGAAGGGAATGTGAGGGAGGCTGTTTGAAACAAAGAGCGCATGCTCTTGTGATCTCAGGGGAGAAAGGGCTGTCACGCTGGGAAAGCCTCAGGTGGCTCTACTGAGCATAGAACACGAGGGGCCACATGGTAGGGGAGAAGGCTGGAGTAGGCTCAGGCCAGGAATGGAGGAATTTGGGCTTTCTGCTAAGGACAAATCAAGTTCTGTTCACCTTTCCAAGCTCATAGCCACACTGAGGAGCTTTGCATTGGCCGAGGCAGCGTCGATCTCTCCTTTTTTCTTCCCCGAGTGCCTGATACACCGGTCTTCTCTGCCACACACTCCCTCATGCCTCAGGGAAGCTCCTGGACACAGAACACTGTGTCTCTCCTCCTCGGTATCCGCGGGTACGGAACAGGGCTTGGTGGTGTCCCGTTGGCTGGCTGACGGTGGGGAGAAATCTGAAACAATGGAGAGCCCAGAGGAGGGAGGCTCTCGCCAGGCTCTTCCCAGTGACAATATTCCTGTTGAGGTGACTGAGTTGTGTGCGGCTGAACTTGACAATGAGAGAGGAAGAGGATGCTCCTGTCCACCCCCTTGCCCACTGATTCTCAGCACGACCTAATGAAGACAGAGTGTCGCGGAAGCAGGAGCAGGAACAAAGGCGCAGCGTGGGAGTCAATGCCACGGGCCCTAGGGCTCTGTCTGCTGTGTGACTTTAACTCTGGGTGCCAATTTCCTCATCTAATAGTATCATTACTTTCCCTTTCTCTTAAATTCTATGTTCTATGTGTGTCATTGTGCATAAGACAGAGGTAGGAAAAGGTTCAGGATGTTATCTTCCATGGAGAGCTCAGGAATGCAGGGCTGACTCTCTGTCTTGTCCTTCGTGATCCACTTCTTATTCCTACTCAATGTACCCTTTGCCCTGACAGGTACATGCAGATTCTGGTGGTAACACATTTCCTCTTGCATTTCCGAGGAGTGAACACATCCTATAATTTCATGGCATGTGTATTGATTTGTGTATCACACAACCACAGGTAGAGTATTTCAGTTCGATGTTGTATCTGTGAAATCTCCCCAAACAATACTATAATGTCTCATTTACTAAATTTCCAAAATAGTTGAGGGCTGCCTTTTAAGGCCACCTTTAAAATTTTATTTTATTCAGTTCTAGTTTAAAGCTAACAAACAAGTTTTAGAATGCATTCCATACTCCCTACCTTTGATAAATATAATACTTTCTTCATAGCAAATGGTGAACACAATGAATAGAAATAATTGTACTCTGGACTGTGAAACAACCATTATGATGAAGATTCTTAGAACATGGAAGGCTTTGTCCCCAGCTACTTGGCCCATACTGCCATGTTTTATGAATTCTCTAATTGCCTTTTTAAAAAAGTTACTTCTTTCTTCTTTTAGCTGTCCATTCAAGTTGCTATTAGTAGGCCTGCTTCAAAACCCTCTGCCCTTCTAATTTCCTGTGGATTAGGAAGCCAGAAAACTGAGCTTGTTGAATTATATGCTTTGGGTGAGGACCTATGGGGAGTCACAAGAAATAAAGTAAATGATCTGTGGCAGAACAAGCATTTTATAACATCTCATCAGTATGCTCAGAAATATAGTTCTGCCTAATGCACCAGCAGACAAGGCATGAAGCGTCTTCACTGGAACTGCATGAAATGGAAAGGCTATGCGGGTTTTCTTCCAGAGTTTCTCCAACCTTGAGTTCAAGTACAGCTCTGACTTCTGTATTCTTCTTCTCTCTAGTACTCTTCCAGCCTAACAGAAAATGACTGATATTTTCATTCAAACTTGGACTAAAACCCATTTTTATCAAAGTGGTGACTATCCTTTGTATTTTCATTTTTAGATTTTTCTAGGCTTTGTCTGTCAGTCAGGATATATTGGGAGTGGGAATAAAGGAGCTTATCTTTCTGTTTATCTTTTACTACCCTCCTTGTATGCCTTACATATGTGCTTTAAGGCAATGAGAATCCAAATAGTGTTGCCACTATTTTATTCCCCCATCTGAGAAAACACCCCCTTCTCCTTTTCAGAGTGGTCATCATGATGTATATGACAGCAGTCCCACCACCATGGCCACAGTTTTCACATTTATATATTTAAATTTCTACTGCTTTTGACCCCCCAGTACCTAGATACCTGCAGGTAGGTATGAGGCAGGGATGTCAGCAAGGGCCACAGGCTCCGTCATGCCATAGCAGGGGAGAGAAGCATGGGGTGGTGCTTTCTTCCCTGGTCTCCACAGTGGCCTGGGTGTTTGAAGCTTCTGGATAAGTGAGGTGCCTTAATCCGGTTCATTCCTAACCCGAAGACACCAACCTTTGGTCTATAGGTGGCTACTGGGAATATGTAAATTTCTTGGAATTGTAGACACATGCACACGTGCATTTGGTGAAGAAAATGGTACCCAGTTTCTGGCAGATTCTTTAAGAAGTTCCAAAGAAGTTTAAACCCAAAGAAGTTTAAGATCCACAACATTATATTCTCTTTCTACTGGTTAACCCGAGAGAAGGGTTCTGTGGCACAGTGGGGAGGCCAATATCCTATTGGGATAGTATCACAGAATGGCTGTCACATGGGTCAGTTGCTCTGTCCTAAGTATTGTGTGTTCGTAAGAGTAAGCATTCTCATAGAGGAAAACAATGAAGACAGAGAAAGTGTGAAGACATTAAAAATCATCCAATCTCACTACTTAGATAGAACCGTGATTTACATTGAGAATTGAGACGTACTTTGCTTGCACACACACAACTGAGCTTACACCGGGCACAGCTTTACGAATCTGGACAGGGCAGCACGGTGGTAACGAGCTCAAGCGCTGCGGCTGGAGTGTCTGGGCATGAGACAGAGCTTGGCCCCTTCTTGGCTGCCCGAACCTGGGCAAGTTACTTAAACACTCTGGGCCTCAATTTTCTCACCTATGAAATGAGGATAATATTAGTATCTACCTCAAAGAGTTGTAATGAGAACGAAAGGAGTTAATACAAGTAAAGGCTCAGAAAAGCGTCTGCACTATAGTTAGCACTCAATAGATGTCCATTATTTTTATTGTTCTGCTTTTTTTAAACTTAAAATTATAACTGGTTATTTTATTAGGGTACCAAATATATGTCTTAGTTCATTTGTGTGCTGCTGTAACAAAATCCCCGAGCCTGGGTAATTTATGAAAAAACCAGACATTTATTTCTCCCAGTTCTGGGGGCTGCAAAGTGCAAGATCAAGGCACCGGCAGGTTCAGTTGTCTGGTGCCGGCTGCGCTCTGCTTTCAACGTGGCGTCTTGCGGCTGGAAGGGAGGGGAGGGAGGCTGTGTCCTCACGTGGTGGAAGGCGGAGGGGCCAGTGAGACAAATACTGCCCGAAGCCTCTTTTATGATGACGTTAATCTCCTTCCCAAAGGGAGGAGCCCTCATGGCCTCATCACATCTTCAAGGCCCCACCTTTCAGTGTCACCACATTGGCCATTAAGTTTCAACACCTGAATTTTGGAGGAGACACATTCAAATCATAGCAATATTCATTGAGCACAAAATTATGACTGGATAGTTTAAAACTCAATTGATGCTGGCCATTAGGCTATTTCCAGGTTTTCACCAATATGAATAATGGTGCAATAAACATCTTTATACAAATATTTTCCCACATCTTCAGTTATTCCCCCTTAGGATTAATACCGAGAAGTTGAATTAATGAGCAATAAAAATTTTATGGTTCTTGATTCGTGTATTTAAGTTGTTTTCCAGAAATGTTCCACTGTTTCCCCAGCAGTCTGTGGAGCACTCATCTCTCCTGGCCTCAGCACAATGCGTTATTTTCTATACTCCCACGAGCACTGCTCTCTGCTGGTCTGATCACGTTTTATTTTTTTTCAGTTTTTTTCACTTCTACCCTTCTTGTTTAGAGGTTTTCTATTTATGTTATTTTACACGTTATTTCCAAAATTTTAATGTGAATGCTTACCAACATATTTTGCTTAAAATGTCTAGAATCAGTCAATTTCTCTGTTTTCATCCAGAATAGGAAAGAATGCTGGAACTTCACTCTGAACTCTCCCATTTTTAAAATTACTGTTGTCTATTGTTTTAGTTCTACCATGTATGCAACCTCATAGTTGCCATCCTTGTTATTACTTGCAATTAATGCCTGTTCTAATCACCAAGGTGTTTTACCAGTTTCTCTGCTCACTGTTGAATCTCGCACCTGATGCCTCTTTGTGGGCTCGTTTCCCTTCCCCTTGAAGTGAGGAGCTGTGGCTAGCAAACTCTCTTAGCAATTTTGTGTGTTTGAAAATTTTATCTTTTCCTTACTCTTGAATAATAAGTTTGTGTATTTGGTTCTAAATTAACATTATTTCCTCAACACTTTGAAGATATTAATTACTTGTATTCTGGTTGCTTAAAAAGCCATGTTGTCAGTCAAATTGCTGTTCCTTCATAGGCAATCTGGTTTTTTTCTTTGGTGGCTTTAAATTTTTCTCTTTGCTTGTGGTATTCTGCAGTTGTGACAAGGTATTTTATTATTATTATTGTTGTTATTATTATTTAATCCTGCTTAGGACTTGACATGCTTTTTTTTCTCATTCATTTTATTCATTCTTTCAACAAATACTTATTGAGCACTTACTACATGCCAGGTGTTTTCTAGATACCAGGAACACAAGAAAGAAGTGTCAACACAGAGTTGAACAAAAAAGATGTTCCTGATTTTAAGGAGCTTAAGTACTGATAGAGGAGTTCATGGTCTTACACCCAGATTTACAATCTTAGGACTCATAAATTTCTTTAATTTTGGAAAATTCTCTTTTATCTCTTCAATTACTGACTCACTTCTATTATTTTTATTATCTCCATATGAAATTCCTATTTGTCTTTTGTTGGAACATCTCGTTCTATTTTTAAGACTTTTAACTTCTCATATTTTCCATGTTCTCTCTTTCTGTTTAGAATTCTGGGAGATCTCTACAGTTCTGCATTCCAGTTCTCTAATTTTCTTTTAAGCCAAGTCTGGTCTATTTTTAATTCAATGTCTATAGTTTTCATTCTTATAATTTCTATTTGAGTTTTTTTTCAAATCTACTTATTTTTATAATGTTTTATTTTTTATCTAATGTTTTCTATTCTTTCTTATATATCTGAATATTTTAAACACCCATATTTTAAAATTTCTTCCAGATAATTCAATTAGCTGTAGTCCTAGATGCCTTTTCTCCCATCTCTTGTGTCTGCTGACTCTACCACAGCATTGAACTGTGTTGTGTTGTTTGTAGTTTCTGTTATGAGCCCATCTGGGGGGGATTATTTTCCATAGAGTTCCCGAGTGTGTCCTCCACTGTGAAAGCAGCCCTACTGCCTCTTCTGTGGCCTCACTGGTCCTGTACCTATTTTCATATTGATTGCTAGTGTCAGGGTTTCCATACCAGGAACTGGGCACTTCCCCCAGTTGGGGGAGCACGAACTTTTGTCTTTGGCTCATTCTCTTCCCCCGATGGGCCCAGGTGAAAGCCTCATTCTATGTCATGCCCAAAGGCAGGCAGGCGGTGCCCTGTTTATCCCTGTTACAACTACAGTCCTCATTTCCCAGCTCCTCATCTCGTGTGGGGAGACCAGTTCTCCTTCCGGTACCAAGGCCTTGACCTCCATCTCATCGCTAGGGAGGTGTTTGAGCCCTGCCCCTCAGAGACAGACCGGTTCCTTTGCTCCATTAGCCTCAAATCCCTCATCCCTCTGATGATTCCTGTTTATTTGTGACCCCTGGAGATGTCCTTTTCTTACTTTTGACTCCAGTTATGAATTAACATTTTAAAAATTATATTTATTCCACATTTTTGTTTGGTTGGGGGAAGCTATTGTTTTTTGACACCAGCTTATTCTACCACCTTAAACAGGATTTCTAATATATAAAAATAAATATGTTTTTGTATGTTTACCTTACATTTATTCACCTGATTTCTGTCTCATTTTCTTGGGTCTCAAGCATACAATCATATCACCTAAAAATATTGATAAATTTGTTCTCTATTTCTATCAAAAATTTTTATATCTTTGTTTTTGCCTATATAGTTTGCCATTGACTGATGACTGTGTCAACTTCTTCCAATATAATTGTGTTTTTACCAGTCTCTCTGTAGTACTTCCTATAAATACAAGATTATTTATTATGTCTTCAGCATTATTGTAGCTTTCATCCATATAAAATTGTGCTAGTCATCATTTTTAATGATTCTGACTTATCAGATATTAAAATTCTAACTCTACCTACAGCTCTTCCTTTGGAGTTATCTATTCTGCCTTTGATCACTTTAATTGTTTTCAGCTTTTCTGTATTTTGTTTTATATGTGTTTCTTATAAGTTACAACTGTTATGGATGGTGTTACTGTTTAAAGCTTTTTTCTTTTTGCTATTTATTTATGCATTTGTTTTGCTTTTCATTTTTGCTATATATGTTTATTTTTACTTGCTATTTCTATGGCAATAATTTAAAAGACAAGCTTTGTGCTTTCAATGTTAATAGCATTTAACTCAGATTTTTCAAAGACAATTCTAGATCTGTATTAAATTAACTCTTACAGTGAATCATAAATTAGTAATTTCAAAAACCATCTGTCTGTGTTTGGGTTGCCATAACAAAATGCCATAAACTGGGTAGCTTACAAACAGCAGAAATTTATTTCTCACAGTGCTGGAGCCAGGGAAGTCCATGATCAAGGCGCCACAGACTCAGTGTCTGGGGAGGGCCTGCTTCCTATTTCATAGATGGTGCCTTCCGACCGTGTCCTCACGGTGTGGAAGGACAGAACAAGTTCCCTTGTGCCTCTTTCACCAGGGATTTACTCCCTGGAGCCCTGATGACCTGTCAGTCGCCTCCCAAAGGCTCCACCTCCTAATACCATCACCTTGAGGGTTAGGATTTCGGCATATGAATTTTGGGGAGACAGAAACATTTAGACTGTCACACCATCTCTTGAGGAAGATAAGAAATATAATACTATTTCCCTTTGTACTCTACCACTCACATTCTAGTTTTTCTTTACTTACTCTGTGCTTATGGATGCCATAATTTGTTTTCTATCATCTTAAAAATAAGAGTGATCATTTCGTTCACTTAAAAGACATCTTTTCACAATCAATTTTATAGCCATCTAAAACACTTTTAAAACAAACATTTCAATTCATTTCTGCACCTTACTCATTTTTCTGCACAACGCCTGTCCTTCCACCAAGATTTCCCCATTCTGGACTCGTTTTGGTACGTTTTTGATTGCCTTGGCATAGATTTTCAATAGCTTATTTAAGAAGTCTGCCTTGGCAGTAGCACTGCGTGTGCGAGGACCTGCTTTTGCTGCTTTCCCCCGTGAGGGATGACTGGGCTGGGTGGAGGCTCTCGGGCGTTCTCATGAAGAATTCTGCGGTGTTTCGCTAGCTTGCCTTCTAGCACTGTGACTTGCTGAGGAGTCTGAGAACAACCTGATTTTGTTGTGGATTTTTTTCTGGGTGACCTGGTTTTTTTCCCTGTGTCTGCCTATAAGATTCTCTCCTGTTCTTCCTCTTCCTCCTCTTCCTTTCAGATATTGAAAAATTCCCACCGCCTATGCTTAGGGCTGGTTCTTATCCTGCCATTTTGTTTTCTTGGGACATCATGTGCACTCCACATTTTCTAACTGGAGCATTTCTTTGTTTCAGGAAATATTTCCCATAGTGCCACAATTCATTATGTTTTTGCCATCTCTTATTCAGCAATAATCCTGCACAAATCCATGCATTTCCTCCCACCAGAGGGACCCTCTTCACAACAGCTTCTTAAAGTTCCAGAGTTGCCGTATTTTCTGCGATTTTTTAAAACTGATACATGGGAAACTTTCATTTTATTTTCAAATATTTTCTCTTGTTCCTTAAAATAAATCCACTTCAGAGGGAGAAACACCTTTTATCCTCTCTCTCCTTTAAGTCTCTGCTCTGCTATCTCATTCTCCGTGAGGCTGACCTTGAGCGCCCAAGTTAGCGTTGCAATCCCTCTCTCACCCTTCCACCCCAAGGTCTCCTGATTCTATCTTTTCTTTTTCCATATACTTATCACTTTCTAAAATATTCTATATTTGCTTGTTTAATTTATTTTTTTATGGTTATCCTTCTTTCACTCCCACCCCAGCCCCACTAGAACATAAACTCTTGGAAGGAAGACAGAGATCTTCGTATGCTCTGTTCTCTGATATATCCCAGGCACACTAAACATCCCCTGGCCCGCACTAGGTGCTCATTAAATATGTATTGGGTGAATGATTAAATTCTTCAGTATGCCTAAATATTCAGTGATTTTTTTTTCTGTTTGTTCATACTTACAGAAACAAATGTGTTCTTCTCTAGTATTCATTTATAGGCATGTAGAATGGAAATATAGTAGATCCCTTTGGAGGCTGATGCAGATTCTTGGCAAGCTTTTTCAATCCTGATAGACATGAGCAAGGGAGACTGCGTGCTGACTATAAATTGTAATCATCATTCCATGGATTTTCAGCCTGAGGTGAGGGATAAAAGCTGGAACGATAAGTAACAGAGTGTCGTTATCTCCCCTGTACCACTTCCACTGTGTGTTTGATGTGGGTGCCTAGGAGCAAGTTTGCTTAAGGAGTAAGCCTTAGGGACTTCTAGTGCCACCGATGGTGTTGAAATCCTGCCAGCCTGCCCAAAGAGGGTTTTACTCACTTTCTCTTATGAAATAATGAAGATAAAGGAAGTTTGTTCTTAACTGAAATACAAAGGTAGGGCAGCTCTTATTTTCTTCTGGAAACAGAGGAATGAACTATTGATAGGTCAGAATGATTCTTCCCATCATCCCAAGCCCACTCTTGCTCCTTTTTGAAGCAGTACTCTTCTCATCTCAATTAATCGATAAGGGAAATTAGTGATGCTCCTCTCCAGGAAAACTCAAGATTTCTGCTTGTTCTTCCTCTAACTAAAATATTCTTCAAGATGCAGGGTAAAAATTGTCTTCATTATAGATATTCACCAGTCTTCCTAAACAAAATTGAGTCTCCCTTACTTTGAACCTCCTAAATTTTAGTGTTGCATCTCTTATGATACTTAGCACAATCATCCTTAAATGCATCCTTAGGTAAATGTGCATGTTTTCTCTTTCCTAATGCTTTATCATGCCTAAAGAACAGAACTGTCTCAGCTACTCATTGCTACATAACAAACCATCACAAAATGTGACTTAAAAAACGATTTATTATTTCTTACCTTTCTTATTTCTTACAATTCTGTGTGTTGACTAGGTGGTTCTTTGTCTGTGCCCACTCATGTTGATGCTTTTAGTTGGGAGCAGGGGAGTGTCACTTGGGCAGCAGGTTGAGCTGGAATAGGTGGGATAGCTGAGCTCCTCTTTCACCCCAGCTTTCTTCAGGGCCTGGTATTCTCAGGACAGTTCTTCAACATGGCAAAGGCAGAAGCTGCAAGGCCTCGGAGGCCAAGGCTCCCATAGTGTCCTTCCCTTCCCATCCTATTGGTCAAGGCAAGTCACAAGACCTGTCCAGATTCAAGGGAAAAGAAGTTAATGCCACTTCTTGATGGGAGGAATGGCAAAGCGACATTGCAAAGGAACGTGCGGGTTGAAAAGAATTGTTGAGGCTCTGATTATTTGTAAGAGCTATCCTCTGGCTAAAATAACTCACACCTCTCTCACGTGCAAAATATACTCACACTCTTCCAAAATTCTAACCTAAATTTTTGTCATTAAGCTCAAAGGTCATGATCCCATGGTTTCTATCAGATCCAGAAGTAGAGAAGGCTTCTCTGATGCAGTGTCTTGAGAACAGCAAATCTTATATATATACAAACACATATATATATTTTTATTTCAGCATATTATGTGGGTACAAATGTTTGGGTTACATATATTGTCTTTGCCCCACCCAAGTCAGTTCTTCAAGCGTGTCCATCCCCCAGATGGTGTACCACATCCATTAGGTGTGAATATACCCATCCCTTCCTACCCCCCACCTGCCTGACACCCAATGAATGTTACTACTATATGTGCATGTGAGTGTTCATCAATTAATATGAATTTGCTGGTGAGTACATGTGGTGCTTGTTTTTCCATTCTTTTGATACTTAGTAGAATGGGATCCAGCTCAATCCAGGATAATACAAGAGGTGCTAGATCACCACTGTTTTTTTGTGGCTGAGTAGAACTCCATGGTATACATACACCACATTTTATTATTCACTCATGTATTGATGGGCACTTGGGTCACTTCCACATCTTTGCAATCGTGAATTGTGCTGCTATAAACATTCTAGTGCAGATGTCTTTTTTATAGAATGTCTTTCTTTTTCCTTTGGATAGATGCCCAGTAATGGGATTGCTGGATCAAATGGTAGATCTACTTGTAGTTCTTTGAGGTATCTCCATATTACTTTAATAGAGGTTGTATTAGTTCGCAACTCTTAATCTGGAGATCTGTGAACTAAAATGTCAAGTTATGTGCCCATACACACCCAACATGGTATGGTGTGATTAATTATAATAGACACTCCTGATCAAAACAAGGAAGAACAGAAAGCACATGGCAATCCCTCATTCACAGCAAGTTTGAAATCCAGCAGGACCAGATTGTCAGTTCCCCATACTTTAGGGACAGAAAACGTTCTTAATAAGAGTTTGTTTCTGCTCCTTTGAAGTGATTTCTTCGTTTATTATCCTCCTTGGCAATTAGCTCTTGGTCCCGCTCTCTGAGATATCTTTTCTTTTCTTTAAGAAGTGACCTATGTTCTTACCTACTCAAAAAATAATTATGTGAGGATATGGATGTGTTAATTAACTTGAGTGTGGCAATCATTTCACAATGTATGCATATATCAAATTTAATATATACAATTTTATTTGTCAATTACACCTCAGTAAAGCTTAAAAAGGAGAAAAGAAATAACCTATGTTTGCAGCTGAATAGTGTTCTCAGTCTGCTTCTTGCCTATAGAACATTGAGGGCCCAGAGGCTTCTTTTCATTTTGAACTGTGTCAGTCTATTTTAGTCCAAGCTATCAGTGTTTTTACCAATACAATTCTCTTAAAAACATCATGAGTTTATTATGAATCTTCTCAATGTTCATGCCCTGCACCGCAAGCCACATCTATTCTTTTTTTGAGACAGGCCTCCCTATATTTTAGGTGGGTGGCTGCTATGTGACAGCACCTTGAGTTTCTTTGGTGCTCTTTTGTCTAACTGAAAAGGTGTACTGGGCAACATCTTAAATCTTTCTAAGGTTTTAACAAAAGTTCAGCAACCACAACTGTGATTTTACCTTTATGTTTAGACCATTTCATACATTGATAATTGTTTGCTAGCAGGAGAGCCAGAGATTATGAAAGAGTTTTATTTTCAAGCCCAACAAATCCTAACCTTTTACCTTTCCTCTAAATTATGTTTGCAAACTGAACAGTACCTTTTTAGTTCATCTCTTCCTTGACATAACTTACTGTACATAAGAAAAAGTGTCAATTGACATTTTTAACTTTCTGTCAGATCCACAAATTCTATGTTCTGTTAGCTCAGAAAACAGTCCTGCAAAGGATCCACCATTCCATAACATGGGTTGCCTTTTCCCAGCCTTTAATCATGATTTCCTTTCTGCTCTTCCAGCATTTACTAATAATCTTTCCATTGACTTTCATCCTGCACCTGCAACCCAGAACTGAAACCAGTATCACATGTTTTTAAGTCTTTGTTACAGCAAAGGTGCCAATTTGGGTCTGTTGTCTATTTTTGCATAGCAAACTACATCAAAATTTAGTGGCTTAAAAATAACAGTGATTTATGATTTATCATGATTCTGTAACTTGACAGGGTGGTTCTTTGCTGATTTTTCCTGGGTTCACTGATGCAACTGCTGTATTCAGGTGTAGGGTCAGCTGTTAGTTGGACTTAGCTGCCACAGCTGGAGAGCTGGACCTCTATCTCCAAGTGGTCTTTGATCTCGGACTTCTATACAGTATGGTGGCCACAGGGTTCCAAAAGAGAAAGGGCAAAAGCTGCAAGGTCTCTTGAGACATAGGCTCTGGAACTCACAAGTTTTTTTCACCACATCCTATTTGTCAAAGCAAGTTGCATAACAAGCCTGATTTGAAGAGGTACAAAAAGTCTCCACCTCAGCATGGGGGGTGCAGCATAGTCACATTACAGAGGGGGACGTTGCCTGAGATGGGAGGGATTTGTGACATTAAACAACATATCACAGAATCCAAATCCTATTAATTTTTGGTATTCTTTACATCATGAAGCAGATCATCTAACATAAATGAGTGCTGTAATAGATATTTATTAAAGTGAAGGAGAAAGAAGAATTGAGGTCAGTAATTCCAAATCTGATGTTCTATATAAAATAGATTTAACATTTCAATACTTCAAGGGCATTTTCTTCTGATTATTTAGGAGGATTTCACTCCACATAAAAATGTAGCCAGAGCAAAGACATAAAGTGTAGCTAGAATGTTTGTACCCTCACAATACCTTGGAATAATAATATAAAAAAAAAAAAAGGACAATAAAAAAAAAAATTTTTCAGCTCTAGAAAAAAAAAAAAATGTAGCCAGAAAAATGCTGATTTTATCTCTTAATACTTGAAAACCCTAAAAACATGGTTCAGTTCAGTTAAAGGATTTTCAACTTGACAACTCTCATGAATACAATATTCAGGCTATTGTTAAGAGTGAGCTAAAGTAGATCTCTTTATATTGGAGGCAAAGAAGATTCACACACATGAATATACCTGGCCATACACATCCACGTCAATAAAATCACTAAGAAA
This sequence comes from Avahi laniger, assembly GCA_963575035.1. Taxonomy (NCBI): domain Eukaryota; kingdom Metazoa; phylum Chordata; class Mammalia; order Primates; family Indriidae; genus Avahi; species Avahi laniger. The sequence goes on along the minus strand of CAUYSK010061641.1, from coordinate 14,984 downwards.
TGTAGAGAGCATTAGAGAATTCTAAGTCAACCTTTTAAGGAACAGGGCCAATTTTTTCTCTTTAGTGAAAAAAAGGATAAAAACCATGGTTTACATATTGCAATACATTTTATCTTGAAATAATCTAAATGACTTTAAAACCCAGCAATTTAAAATATATTTGGTGTCAAGTATAAACATGTATAGATGTTAGCACATTTTCTAGTTGGCATGATAACGTTCTATTGTTTAAAATCCGGAAGCTCATTTTATATTTCTGCTTATTAATGGATAGAATAGTGAGCAAGAAATTTCCAATCATGTTTAGTCCTATTATTAATATTTGCATATGAATATTTTCTCTTCTAAATTGGCACTTTAAAGGCAAAGACTATATATTATCTACTTTCCCATAGCTAGCTCAGAGCATTGCATTTAATTGGCCCCTCAATGTTTGCTGAGTTAAATCAAATTGAGCTTCTAGTTCCAATTTCAATCTTGACTTAAAAGTTTCAAGTTTTCTGTATGATTTTATTTCAATGTGCACATTGGAAGTAAATATATTTCACATACGTTCAAAGTCATTTTTCTTTCTCTTTTAAAGAGGTGTCATAGGGCCGTTGAACCTGCACCTAAGTGTCCTTGTTACTGTGGCAGGATTAGATTCAGTGGCTCAGCTCACCCATAAGCTTGTGTTAGTAGCATGGGTTTCTCCTCTAAGCAATAGACTGTGCAGTGGCCTGCCCTGGATTGATCAATCTGCACGGATTCAATAGTATCCACCATGTGGCAGGCACTAAGACACTGGGGAGGGAAAAAGAAACAGTCCTTAGTCTCAAGATAGGTGTAGTTGTATTGAGGAAAGCAGATTCGCATAAATAACAGTAATCTTGGTAATGATAGCAGCCACCATGTCTTGCATACCTGCTCTTTGCCAAGTGCATTTTATATGTTATCTTCCATTCACGCGGGAACATTGCATGTCAGGCAATTATGATGTTCACCTTATATGTAGGGAAATAAGCTCAGGGAGTTTCATGAATTTGTCCAAGACCACAGCTGTAGTAAGTGAGTGAAACAGAAATTCCAACTCAGATTCAATGTCAAAGGCCACACTCTTTTTGTCTTCTGATTCAGGGAATAGATGGATAGGGACACGTGGCAGAAAATCCTAAAAGAACCCAAAATACGAGTGTGGAGCTCCAGCTAAGGATAAAGAGGAGAGAGAAATTATTGATTTTTTCTGAATAGGGCACATTTTGTGGCTAAGGTGGAGCCTGAGCTTGAACTGGAAGGTGAGGCTCAGCTTGGACACAGGATGGGCAGGATTCCCATGGGCAAGCTGAAGGTGGGCAGGCTGTGCAGATCCTTTAGCATAACTCACCTACTACTCTTTCACCTTGCCCTGGCCCATCTTACACTTTTTTATCACGTCCCTTAGCCCCACCAGAGATCCGTTCAATGCATCATACAAATGCATAGCTCCTGTAAAGCCTGCTCCAGACTGCAAACTCCCCGATGTCCCAGCAGCTCTCCAGCGTGTGTTCATTTCTAATCTGCCTTGGACAGATTTCTGTGTGTCTCTCATTTGCGTTTTCATATTTTCCCTCTTACATTGGTTGTCTCAGCAGGAGGGAATTCTCCTAGAAGCAAAGATTTGTCTCTTGTTATTAACTCCCCTCTGTCTTCATCCTGTACTCTATTTATACTGGACATTTGATAAATGTTACCAAACAGCTGACTCACAGGGATGTTGTGAGGAATAAATAAAGGCAATTAAATTAATGAATGAAAACCCACAAAAGCTTTGCTGAATGGCACACTGCATGTAAAATGGAATTTTCATTATTGTGTTTGCAAGGTGGAGCTCTGCATTCTTGTAGCTTTATTTGGCCTTTATTATCATTAAAAAAAAATTTGTTTCTCCCTTTTAACATTTCTATATTTCCTCTCCGTTCTTTCATATTCATTTTCTCCCTATATTTCCTTCTAATGATTTTTCTTTATTTTAATTTTTATTAAGATAATAATGTAAATAAAAGTCAAATAATAGCCTTTTGATAATAGACATACTCTCCCTACCCCTCCCCATCTCTAATTTCCTTGTTCAGAGGCAAACAATTTCAATTGGTTTAACTTTATTTTCTGGCATTTACTTGCATATTTTGAAATAACATACACATACTGATATTTATTGATTATTTTAGTTTTAGTTCCTATTTAGTAATCCTATTATGAAAGTTTAACCCCACCTTGAATAATTTCCAGATAGTTAAATCAATCTGGTGTTCAATAGGATTGACTATAGTTAACATTAATCTACTGTACATTAAATAGAAAGAAAATAATTCAAATGTTCCTAGCATAAAGATACATATTTAAAGTGATGGATATCCCAATTACGCTGATCTGACTATACGAATGTGTCAAATTATCACGTGTCCCCAAAATATGTACACCTATTACGTATCAATAAAACAAAATAAAACAAACAAAAAGCAACAGTTAAAATCACAATTTGGAGTTAAATCAATATTTAATATTTATATTATTATGACCATATAAATATTATTTATAGCTGAGCTACATTAAAAATCTGATTACATTTTTAAATGTTCTTTAAAGTAAAAAACCATGATGACCTTCCTTCCTTATACGACTTTTTGCCATGCATTCAGTTAGTCATTGTTTTTATAAGAATCTAGTGACTTGCCTACGGCCATACCACCCTGATAGCACCCAATCTCATCTGATCTGGAAAGCTAAGCAAGGGCGGGCCTGGTTAGTACTTGGAGGGCAGAATTTAGTACCTGTTGCCTTAGTGACAGTTGCCCTAGGCAACAATGGCCCCTTGTGCTTGGCCATGAGCTTTAGCCTCTAAAGTTTAGAGGGCTCCCTCTGGCTTTGCCCCAGCCTCACCTCTCCCCATGCAGCAAGGGATCCATGGGGCTGCAGGGAGGGAGACATGTCCACCTGCAACCAGTGCCACTGTGCCCTTCCGGACATTGCTTTTGCCAGGACTCCAGAATTCCCTGCCCAGATGATCCAAGCCCCCTGCCAGGTCCCTCCTTGCAAAGGCAGATGGTGCTGATGTGTGAACACTTGAAGGCCAAGAACTGCACAATGAGCAGCTGTTGAAGCAATAATCCATGTTCTTATGCAAGACTCCCAACCCTAAACCTATCTCTAACTCTAACCCTCTCAGACTGACTCACTAACTTACTGACTCCTGTGGTAGGGAGAGGAGCTGGGGAGCAGGAGGATAGTGTGGGCTGTGGGCTGGAGGGCTTCTTCTTTCTCTTGACCTGGCCTGCCAACATTAGGGTGTAGTGCGTGTACAACTGTGTGTAATTCTCTTCCAACATATGATGGGACTAAATCTCCTCTCAGTTCATTCAAACACATCAGCTAATACCCTTGTTTTGTTTTGTTGGAGAATTCCCTCCTTTCACAGTGTCCAAATGCCCCAGCCTTGCTATATAGCTATTATCCAACACCTCTCTTCTCTATCATTTTTGGAATCCCTTTTGCTTCTCCTTTGTGTTTTCTCTGCTAGTTTCTGGATCCCAAGTCTTCTCTCATGATTTATTTCATTGTTTTGGTGAGGGAGTGCATGGGAGATACATTGCAGGTTGAAAAATATTTTAGGGCAACATAATGAAACCCCTGTCTCTACAAAAAAATTTTAAAAAATTACCTGGGTGTGGTGGCACATGCCTGTAGTCCTAGCTACTCAGGAGAGCCGAGGCAAGAGGATCACTTGAGCCCAGGTGTTCAAGGTTACAGTGAGCTATGATCATGCCACTGCGCCCCAGCCTGGGTAACAGAGAGAGACCCTGTCTCTAAATGATTTATGTATATACATTCATACATACATATATACACACACACACACACACACATATGTATTTATGGTATCCTCACACTAAGCTTAGTACCAAATTTGTAGGTTGGAAATAGTTTTCCTTCAGAATTTTGAAGGCATTGCTTTACTTTTGTTAACCTTCCAATATTGCTTCTGTTAAGTCCAATGACATTTTAGTCTTTGGTCTGGGTCTTTTTATTTACTCAGTTGAGCATTCTATGAGCCCATTCAATCCAAAAAATCATGTTTCTTCCCTCCAGGGGATTTTCTTACTTTATTTCTTTGTTAAATTTCCTCCTTCATTTTTTTCTGGTTTTTATTGGTTTTGAACTTCTGTTATTTGAATGTTGGATTTCCTGGAGTTATCTTCTAAATTAAAAAATTTATTTTCTTACATTTTTTCTGGTTTGTCTTTTGTTCTATTTTCTGGAGATTTCCTCAGCATGATCATTCTGTTCTCCTTTCATTTTTCATGTTAAGGTATCATACTTTTCCTTTCTAAGAGTGCTGTCTCAGTGGTTGTTGTCAATGACATTTTAACCTCCTTGCCCCCCAGATGCAATAGCTTTTATTTTATCTCTGAGGATATTAATTATAATTCTTCTTACTACATTTTATCATTTCCTCCAGTTTAATTTTTTTTTTTTTTTTTACTGTAGTCTTGTTTGCTCTCTCCTTGTTGGAAAGTTTCCTCCTATGGCACTGATCCTTGGCCGACAAGCCATCCTTCAGGTGGGAGCATTAAAAACCCATTGGAAGTTCTGCATGCATGAGGAGGGCCTGCCAACTGGTGAAATTTATGGTGGCATAACAGGGTGGCTGTGCATTGGAGGAGCCCGTATGTCAGAATCTGTAGGTCTTTTTTCCTGAGCAGATCAGCACCCCCAGAGAAAATTCCCCCCAATCTCCTGGCTGAGGGAAAAGGTGGCTGCCAGCTCTCTGGGGCCGGAGTGAGGGAAGGGGGCAGGTGGTGTCTCAGTTTGGGATGTGGTCTTTCACCTGGCCCCGTTTGGCCCCTGGCCTTGACCTCTGCTAGGCTTGGCATCCTGAATCCTCTCTATTTTCCAACACCCTGGAGAGTAAACTGTTCCTCTTCTGCTGGGTGGGCCTCTGGGCACCAAACTGCTCCTTTAAACACTTCTGTGGACTCCCTTGGTATTAGCTACTTGCCCCCACCTTCAGAGGGGACTCCCTAGCTTTTCTAGAATTCTGTGGTGCGAACTGACTTGCTTCTTGCTGGGGCTCCCTTTCTCTTGTCTGTTACAGCAGTGAATGCTTGTCCATCTGCTCGCCAACTTCCAAAATCTGTTCATACCTCTCATCTGCCATCATCTCTTCATATTTATCTTTGTCCCCTAGGTTAATGCATTTAATCTTATGTAAATGGAGTTTTAAATGAAGAAGAGATAAAGTCACAAGTTCCATCAGCCATGTTGAACTAGAAGCTCTTTACCAACATTTATTTAGTTTAGTTCATTTATTTTCTTTGTGTTTGCCTGTGAGTCTATTCTTGAGAATGTTGTTACTGTCCAACCAGGTTCATTGCCCATTGCTCAAGAGGAAGCCAACAAATACACTGAGACCACAGGGGTTACAGGGCAGAAAGAGTTTAATATCACAGACACCATGTGAGGAGACAGGAGGAATTTCTCAAATCCACCTCCCTGAGAATGTAGGAGTCAGGATTTTAAAAGACAGTTTGGCAGGCACAGGGCTAGGGAATTGAGTCTGCTGATTGGCTGGGGATGAACTCATAGGGTTGGGAAGCAGAAATGGTCATCTTGTGCTGAGTCAGTTCTGAGGCCTCAAGACCAGTTGAGTTGGTTCCTTGGTATGGACCACTGGTCCAGTTGGGTCAGTTGGTCCACCAGAATGCAGGGTCTGGAAGACATCCCAAAGATCACCCTTAGGTTTCACAAGGGTGATGTTGTCTATGGGAACAATGAAGAAAGCTAATAATCTTTATGCCTATCAGATATGTGACTCCTGAGTAGTAAGCAATTATCACAAAGCAAGCTAGGGGACAATGGCTGGTTATATATATATTTCAATTATGCCTGTTGCTTTGCAGAGTTTAGGACCCTAACACAGTTCCCACCTTATGGCCTTTTATTAATTTTATAAAGGGTGGTTTCAATGTGACTTAGCATTAAAAATATCTATATGAGTTATTTTTAATGCTGTCAAAGCTTTTGAGTCCATTTCTTTTTATATGTATTTACTGATTGTTTTTATTATATTGCTTAGGAAACAAAATTTTAAAAATATCCTTTGAATTAGGGCAAGAAAAAGTAAACATTTGGGGAAATCTGTAAGTTTAATAAAGTTTCTACATACCCAGTGACAAATAGATGAACACCATAGTAAGAAGTAATTACAATTAGAAAACCCCTTTAAAATCAAAGCCCAGTCATCCAGTTGTGACATTCGGCAGGGTCCTGTAAAGATCTCAAGAATAACAGAGGATGCCGACTAGTAAGGGTATCTGTAGCCTGCAGGAAAAATAAAATAGAAAAGTTTGGGAATAATTATAAATTAGAAACACTGAGTTTCAAAAATAACAAAAGCAACTGCAGTTTAAAATTTTTACCATCTGTTTACTATGTGAGAATAAATATATTGTCACATAAAAAAGTCAATCTGGACTTAGTAAAGAGAGACTCTATTGAAAAGGATCTTGCAATTGGAGGAGAGGGACTCGTGGGACAGGAAGAACCCGGTGACCGAAGGATCTGCAGGCCAGGGAAGAACCGGGTGTGGGAAGTGGGATGAGAGGGGACAGACTGGACAGTAGACCAGAGAATGTTTTGTCCTAAGGCCAGACAGGGGCCTAGCATGAGCCAACGTGCAGGCGCCGGGGGGCGGGAGAGACTGTAACCAAATGCGGTTAACAAGCACTGTGTCTGGATTGACCAGTGGGGACAAGCAGCTCAGCTGACCATTTATGCGGCACAGAATGGAAATTTGGAGGGTCTGTGCGTGGCCTTGTCCCGGGTAAAGAAGGGGGCCGTCTGAGTCTTACCCGGGTCCTACAGGAAGAGGGCTTCTCTGTAGTCAGCCGGTCTCTGGAACACGAAGGGTGGGGGGATGCTCCAACTCTTGCTGTTTTCCGGGATCACAGGAATCAGGTAAATTTAACACTGTCGATGTGAATAAGCAAAACGGCCATCCTGGAAAAGGTAAGAGGCGTTTGCGGAGTAAGGTATTTCATGACGGTGTAGTAAGTGCTGGGATAAATGCGTGCAGGTTGCCGTGGTGACACAGAGGCGAGGCTCGTCACGTGGGGAGGGGCCGGCAGCCTCAGCCGAGCTGGGGCCTAAGGGTGACCCCGATCTCTCCAGAAAATACCAGCGAAGGCCATAAAGGCGAACGTGCTTTGTAAACTTTGCGCATCCACGCTTCCATGCAAGTAGACGAGGGAAAAAGACGCTTTTCTGACTAATGAGACATTTTCCTCCTCCTTAGGGCTGTTACATCAGTTTTCTTCAGTGCAGGAGCCTATTTGTAAACAAACATCTAGTAAAAATCCAGATAATACACAAGAACTTATCCAGAGTGTATTTCTAATTTAAGGCTTTCGTTGTCTCCCAGCATCAAATATCATATTCTAAAACATGTCAAACTCCTCCTTTACTCTTTTTGAGAAACGGACTGCTGCCAAAGCAAGTTTCTCCTGCGCTCCAAACGGCGTAAAGCGCAGGGGAGCAGACAGCGAAGCGCGGGGTGGCGCACGGTTTCCCGTCGCTGGGTTTGTGACTGCGTGGCTCGCCAGTGAGAAACCTATTTGTGTGTCAAAATTCCACCAGCAAGGACATCAAATGTGGTAGATGAGGGACACTCCTGGGAGTCACCGGGTTGGGGACAGGGTCAGGGCACAGATGGATGGCTGTCCCGGGGGAGTGGCGCAGCCTCCCGGCGAGCAGGATTCAGGGAGCGAAGCAAGAGGGGTCCTCGACTGCCACACTCCGCCGAACCTCATTCGCGCCCTGCACGCCAGCCGGTCAGGGAACCTGCAGAACCCAGAGCTGCCCCCAGCAGTTGCTATGACACCATTGCAGCTTTCTTCAGAGGATAAAGTCTTACCATAAATCATCCTTGAGAATTGGCAGGATTTAACCCAATTTGAGACTCACATTTCCTTCTTGTGAGTGAAGGGGTTCTGTTTTGTTATTTTTTGATCTTCGTAGTTTCTATTATAACTTCTAAAATGCTGTAGCATTTGTAACAAGAGGGAAGCAAATGTCTTTTTCCAAATATAGAGGATAGTAAAACACAACGTGTCGTACATGCAGAGTAGGGCTGTAGCCTGGCAGAGTTTCAGGGGCTTGAAGTTTGGCATCGTGCCTCCCCCTGCACGAAGGGCCCTCACCACCGTACAAGCATCTGCCCAGCACTCTGGCTGGAGCACTGGGAGCGACCAGAGCCCTCACTGGCCTGGGAAGCCTCTGCTACGGGGCCCACGGCCTTGCCTATGGGAGGAAATGTGTGTGAGAGGAGGAGGTGAGCAAAGCAGAAAGGGGAGACTTACAGGAGTTAAAAGTTAACGAAAATAGTAGTAATAATAATAATCCAACAGAACGTGAAAGAAAAAGAGCCAACTGTCTTAAAAAATCAACAGTAGCCTAGAAGAAAATAAGGTAGAGCTAAGAAAAGCCCATGAACATGAGAATTCATACAGTTTGACTAAGGCAGGTGGTGCAAAATGCAAGCATCTAAGGAAGGGCAAAAAATAAATGTGATCTACCACTAATAAATTAAAAAAAAATTAAGCTCCCGAACCCCTTCTGTATCCAAAAATACAGAGGGAATAGAGTATGGCAGAGAGAGCAAAGTGAGAAACATAAGGTGAATTCAATTCCTTTGTGCAAAATTCAATGTTCTAGGGTAAAAATCATGTGGCTTTCTCAGCTTCCGTTTCTCAGACTGTGAAGTCAGTTAGTAATTCAGAACTTGACTGCAGTGACTAACAAAGGTGATTGATCATCTACATCACCCAGATTTCCGCACTGACCACAGGATCAGGGAAGCCAGGAGTTCAGAAGCGGTGGCTCGTAGTCCCTGTCTACTCCAGACCTTTTCCAGCCCAAAGTAGTGAATACTTTCAAGTGGCAGGTTTGGCCCTGCCTGTGTCCTGGGATAATCCCAAGCAAGTCGGCTGATATTTGAGGTATCTTGCACCACAAGTGAGTGAGTTATAAAATAATTTCCCCCGGAGGTGGGGTCCAAGAGCCTTATTTTTCCCATAATAGCCACCAGGTCTCCTGGATACTTCCAGTTCTTGTTTATCCTATGATTACTCAATGAACTTGGACTCTGGTTCCCGGTTCCTGATTGGGGCTTTCCCACAGCCTACCCTTGACAGTCCCTCTTCCTCTGACTGGCACAGGTGTTGAATGATTGGCTTCAAATAAACTGCCCCCTCTAGGATTTCCACCATCCCCCAAGCACAGCCAAGACACCTGCCATGTTTTAGAGATTTCCTGTGGTGTCTGCCTTCCAGATCAGCCCCATCTGATCCAACCAGCTGCAGTGTTGTGATCTGTGATGTGGGCTGCTGTGTAAATGTCTTCCTATACAACCATTTGATGAGCAAAACAAATGTGTGAGCTGGGCTCCTGTGGTCTTTATTTGCAAGATGGGGGAATGAAGACCAGAATCGTTAAATAATTCACTCAAGGTCAAAGAGCTAAGGCAGGGCTGGGGTCTAGATCCTGATTTGGGTGACATCTAGAGCTTACTTTTTCTACCACAGCATACACGTGGCTAGAGAACATTTGCTCAAAAGACCTTATTTTTTAATAAAGAAATAAAGACGATAAAGAAAGCAAAGATCACAGAAATTGGTTTGCCTAAGATTATACAAATGGTTACTGGCAGATTTGACTTTTGAAAGATCTCCTCATTCCCAGACAAGTAACCTGCAGAAGACCTTGACAGTCGGCACCATAAAATGCAGCAGTTTCAACAGTTTTCAGTCTCCCTTTATTTCCTCAGCAAATAGTCCAGACCCTGAGCTACACATGGAGCCCAGCATGATCCGTCTTCTCTCCCTTCATTTCGTGTCTCTAATGCCAGACACGGAGCCTCCATTTCTGCCAGTATTACAATTGAATTGAATTGTTATGGGCTAGGGCAAATTTGTGAAACCTTGTACTTCTTTATTTTTGGAGGGAGAAATAGAAGGAGAAAAGAGGCTATTACTGCCAAGCATTTACCATTCTAGATACTATAATAGGCACCTTTAAATTGACCAGTGGTTCTCAAACTTGAATGTACATCAGGGTGGCCTCGAGGCTCCTTAAAACCAAATATGGCTGGGCCTCAGCCCTGGAGTTTCTAACTCAGTCTGGGAATTTGCATTTCTAATAAATTCCCAGGTGATGCCGATGCTGCTGGTTAAGAGATCACAGTTTGAGGATCACTAATATAGACCATTTATCTTAGTCCTGCCAATGAACCTAGAAGGATGCTACTATCCTCTCCATTTACAGGAGAGGAAATTGTGACTCAGAAATGTTAGGTAAATTCCTAAGACTACATGTCTAAATAAGGACTGCAGGATCCTTGCACCAAATTTTCTGGTTCCAAAACTATCTTTGTTCTTTCCAAAAATCACACTCCTCCGTAAGCAGCAGATTCTCAAAGGAGCAGCCGACTTGACGGCTCTGCTTCCTGATGTGGGAACTGCGCACACTTCTGCGCTGAGGTCGGACGTGGGAAACATGACCTTAGGCTGCTTCTGCCCCTCAGAGGAGACCTTTCCTCGATGGCAGGTGTGTTCAGGCCCAGCGGCAAAGCAGGGGTCCAGGCAAGGTCTAGTTTAGAGCAGCTTGCCCTTCCCGGCTCTCCCAGGTCAGTCGGCTTGGCCATGGAAGGAAACATTTTGTTTGTGCTCCTGTGAGTTTATTTTGAAGGGGACAAGGATGCTTTGAGGATGGAGAGAGAAGGTGAGGGATGACTCCTAAAGGTTGATGGGGGACACTGCACCTGCTGCCCCTTGTGGGGTGAGTGCAGCAACCAGCATGAACTGCAGGCCTGAGTCCCCTCTAACCATCCCTCGTCCTCTGTAAGTGAAAACGGGAGGACAGTGATGCTTGAACAAGATGAGACTGAGTATCAGATCTTCCCTCCTGTCCCCATCCCCAACCCCAAATAATCTGAACCCTTTGCACGGTGGTCAGAGCCACAGGGACAGAGCCGTAAGGCAGAGGTCTAGGAGTGGGACTCTAACGCACTGGAATTTTGCTTAGGATGGAAGAGGTCTTTATATTCAAGCAATTAAGAACCAGGTGGAGCCTGACCACCTGTGGGCAGTTGGCAGCCCTGTGAGGTATTCAAGGTGTTCACTGTGACCTGTGTCCTGTGTCCTTGAGGTCACCACATATCCCTCTGGGAACACCAACTGAACGATTTCTCACCCCTGCTCTAGGGGACCCGTAGACATAATTAAGAGATAGCTCCCCAAATCAAAATGTTTGGCATGTATCTTATCAGCAAACAGGTGTTCAGAAGAGCAAACCTCAGGTGAGCGCTGGTCTGTAAAAAAAACAAAAGAAAAGAAAGAAAAAGAAATAATGAAGCACCTCTTCTAAACTTTCAGACACTGTTGGGTACTCTCCCTCCTTCCTTTCTTCCTTCCTTTTAATTGACAAATTAAAACTGTATGTATTTACAGTGTACCACATGATGTTTTGAAATATGTACACATTGCGGAAAGGCTAAATGAAGGCAATTAACATACCCATTATCGCTCATACTTATCATTCTTTTTCCAGTGAAAACACTTAAAATCTACTCTCTTAGCAGTTTTCAGGTATACAGTACGTTGTTATTAACTGTAGTCGCAATGATATATAAGAGATCTCTTGAACTTAATCCTCCTAACTAAAGCTTTTTATCCTTTGACCAACATCTGCCCAAGCCCCCAGCCCCTGGTAACTACCCTTCCACTCTCTGCTTCTATGAGTCCGACTTTTTAAATTCCATGTATGAGTGAGTTCATGCAGCATTTGTCTCTGTGCCTGGCTTGTTTCGCTTAACATAGTGTCCTTCACTTAAAATAGTGTCCTTATTTCACTTAACATAGTGTCTTTCAGGTTCATCCATGTTGTCCCAAATGACAGGATTTCCTTCTTTTTAAGGCAGAATAGTATTCTCTTATGTATATATACCATATTTTAAAAATCCATTTATCCGTAGGTGGACACTAACGTTGATTCCATATCTTGGCTATTCTGAATACTGCTGCAGTGAACATCGGACTGTAGATATCTCTTTGAGAAATACAGATTTCATTTCCTCTGGATACATACCCGGTAATGGGATTTCTGGATCATGTGGCAATTCTATTTTTAATTGTTTGAGAAAATTCCATACTGTTTTCCATGACGGATGTACTAGTGCTGGGTACATTTCTAATTTGGATGAATTTCAATGTCATATTGTTTGAAAGTAAACGGAAATTTTGTTTGTGATTAATCTCTCTCTCTTTTTAATTGGTTCAATAACTTTTAAACCCTGGAGTGGAATGTTTTCGGACTGGCAGTTTGAGGAACGTGAAGACGACTTGTATTCCTGGTTGTTGCCTTATTTTGTTTTGTAAACTAGGTGTTCATGCTGTCAGCTCAGTGCAAACATCACAGGCAAGATACAGGCACTGAAGATAATAGCCTTCTCTTAAAAGTATTGTTGATAAAAAACATATACCTTTAAAATGTACTGAAAAGAATAAATTATGTCTAGTAGGGAAACAATAGAAAATATCTTCTTTACAGCTTCATGATTGTTTCAGTGCTTGTCATTTTCAGCCACCACAACAAAATGAATTCTGTTCCACACGTTGATAAGTCCATCACTCTGTTTAGCAGGAACTGGGTCTGAAAATTGCACTGGGGCTGAAATTGGATGGCAGCGTGAAGCTGTTAAAGATAATAGACCTGTGTTAAAACCCGCAGATGAATGGAGCAGTCCTCTGGCCTGCTAAAGAGCACGCATTGTCCTTCGCGGTCCATTTTCCAGACACACAATGTGTTCACAGCTGGCTGTCTATTCTCTTTTGGGGGCATTTGTGAACACGCATGCCCCAAATCACAGGCACGGCTTTCAGGCCCGGAACTCACGTCCACATCTGTCCATTTCCACAAACATCTATCAGGAAGACCCTAATCAATTCGGCACCCACCATCTGTTTCCCCCTCCTGTGGGCCTCTCTTTCAGGGGTCGCGGGCCCTGTGAACGCCAATCCAGGCCAATTTGTTTTGAGCAGTTGCTAAGATGGACATTTCCCCTGCGCTTGAGAATTTTGCTTCAGACACAAAGGACACACAACGGGAGACAGTCTCACAGTATTTTCTACCTTTTAAAGCTGGAGGTGAAAGCCAAGGTTGTGCTAACAGATTGGGATAGAGCTACTAGAATCTAATTGATGGCTTTTAAGGGAATTGTGCAAGGCCCAGTGTGTGAAGGCCCTTGAGTAAAGACAGCTGCTTTCTCCTCTCTTTGAACGGGTGCTGAGTTCCCTGTCATTTCCTCCAGAGACAGTTAGTGCTCAGCATTTTAAAAGTGACAGGTTCAAAAAGTCATGACAATTTGTTAGTCGGCTTGTTGATGGAAATCGATAGAATCTCTGACCTTTTGCTGGCCACCTCCGAACACCCCAGATTCCTGAGAACACTAGAAGGGCTGCCCCATGTCTCTCTGGTAGCTGCATGTGTGGTGAACTGGGCCACACACGCTCTTCTCTCCTCCTTGGAATGTCTGTTGGACCCACTTCTCGGCATCCTCCTCCTCCTCTTGCTCAGCCCTGCCCTGGCTCCATCTTGCCTCCTGTGGAGCACGAGGAACGTCTTCTTCCCAACCAGAGGGGCCTATGATCCTTCTAGGAGCATCCTTGGTCTGGTGGGAGGAGAGAGAGAAAAGAGAGCGGAGAAAGGCAGAGCCCTGCTAAAGGGAGATGATCATGGAAAGAGGCGAGGACTCCTCCCTCTCCGATGGTTCGGCCAGTGAACCTGAGTGCGGGCACTTACTGCCTGTGTCCACGCTACGCAGCACGCTCTGAGCAGAGGTGCCCGCTGGCTTGTCCCGTCTCGCTCAGCCCTGCACGTTTCACACCATACGTACTGCTTGGCTTTTTCCGGTCTCCCTGAATGGTAAGCGGGAAGCGGAAGCTGTGCCTTCTTCGCTTCTGCTCCCCTTGCACCTGGCACAGTGCTTGGCACACAGAATTCTGTTAACTTTCGATGAAAAAAAGAGTGCTATCGAGTGCCTCTTTTTGAAGTTCAATCAATAACAAGTTGTAATTGTGCGGTGGTTTGGGAAAGCTGCTCCACGTGTCACATGGAGCCGTTTAGGAAAGAACTCTGTCATCCTAGGGCAGCAGATCCTGAAGCAGGACTTTCCGAGGCCTTTAGGAGATCGACGGTGTGTGCTGAACAGATTTTTCCAGCCATAGCGTAATTATAATGTGTTACAATTATATTTTGAAAAGATGAAATAGTCTCCCAAAAAGGAGACAAGTTGGGCATCAAAATGATCAAAGGAAATCATGGTTGGGAGGAGAGAGGGAGAAATAAAGACACAAGATTTTAAAAACCTGAATTTTTTAAATGCTCATCTGGTTTCAGGTATCAACATCTGAGTGATCTTAGGTTCTTTAAGTTAGAACAGAACAGAGGCCTCACTGTCCCACCCAATTTAATTGAACAAATGACTTCAAAATAACTTTGGGTCTATTTTATTTGGCATTAGCTGGTATAGCACTATTCCCTTAAAATACATAAAAGTGCTTTCTTCGGATTGATTGGCCCACACCCATTCTGATTTTCTGGTGCTCTTTGGATTTACAGCATTTATTTTCCAAAAGAGAAACATATATGGGGATGTTTACTGGCTGGAGTTCCACCTAAGTATTGGAATGCAAGTTTTACTAGGGCTCTCGGTGCCTGTTGGTGAGGTGAAGGCACCTATAGAACAAGTCTAAAGAGTGAGAGGAGGCCGGGCACGGTGGCTCACGCCTGTAATCCTAGCACTCTGGGAGGCCGAGGCGGGCGGATTGTTTGAGCTCAGGAGTTCGAAACCAGCCTGAGCAAGAGCAAGACCCCGTCTCTACTAAAATTAGAAAGAAATTAATTGGACAACTAAA